>BLFK01000748.1:971288-1005262 GCA_014634185.1 Astreopora myriophthalma
CCAGCGAAACGAATTCCAATGACGAAGGAAATTCCCTCCATGGTGAAAAAGTCAAGAGGCATTCTGATAACGAGACCGCGATTAATACACAAAAGGCAAACAAATCACAGAAATCTTCATGTCAAACGGAGATTGCGGACATTTTGGGTAAGCAGCTACTAGTAGCGAAGTTTGAGGACGAGCTGGAACAAGAAAGGCAAGTGCTGGAAAAAGAATCCAGTGAGGAGAAAGGGAGATTCGAAATTAGGCTTGGAAATGACTATAACGAGATTATCAAAGCTAAGGAGGAAGTTATTCAGGTTCTTACAGAGGAGAAAGATTTCTTTCGGAGTGAATTACATGATTTGAGGAAATCATTCGACCTTTTTACCAGGCACGTTCACCGGGATGCAATTAGGCAATTACGTCGAGAGCGCGAGAAGGATCTGGGGACTAAGCTCATACACACGGGTAATGAGCCATGCTGTTGTCATAACAACCCCGTTTGGGACAATCTGGAGCTTTTGACTGTCTTGCGAAAACAAGAAGAGATTTTGTTGGGATCATTTGAAAGAGAAAAGGCCGCAATGACAATGAGATTTGAACGAGAGAAAACTGCTTTGCGGGAGGTCGTGGAAGAGGAATGTGAAGAAAAGTATGCGTTCGAACGAGCCTATCTGCTACAGAGCATCGAAGGGTTAAAAGAAGGACTCGATAGTCTGAGAATACAGAAAGACGAACTTGCTAAAATATTTGAAGGCGAGAAGAATGCGTTAGAGCTCAGCTTTAAACGTAAAGAAGATGAACTACGCCAGAATTTAAAACTTGAACTCCAACAACAACTTATTAAGGCTCAAAAACCTTGGGCACGGACCAAAATTTAAAGATGTACTCTCCTTTCATTTAAGCCACATAGGTGAAAATGGCCTTTTCCGTGGGACATCATGGAAGCGAGGGTGTTCTTGAGAGACGAACGGCGGCCAAAACTAGACTTTTCGTATTCTTAGGCAGCGGTTTCGCCCTTGAAATTTTCGGACAAATCATCTCGACGTGGATCGACATGCCGGAGTAAAGACACTACAAATGACGTAGTAGCGAAGGAAAGACGCCTCAATTCCCGTTGCCGTCCATCACACAAAACCGCCTGTGCCTAGGTTCCCTATTTCAGTATTTATACAGGACGCAATCATGATAGGATAATGGCAATTACACAGCCAAGTTTCATCACTGCCATGCGAAAGACATGTCAATCAGCTAAGTTAATGGTAATGATATTTTCAGTTCAGGCAGGAAAAAGAAAACCCTCTTAATTCTCCCAGTCAATAAAGGTAAAATGCTTTCATTCAGTATCTTCGCGAGCGCGAGCAGATTGCAGTCTTGAAAGTGACGAATGATCATCGCAGTTAATTTTCCAATTTAAGCAATTGGAAAGGAGAAGCCTGAAAAAATCAGGGCTTCAACGGGATTCGAACCCGTGACCTCCGCGATACCGGTGCGATGCTCTACCAGTCTTGCTACTCTTTTAAAATAAAGCGTCAAATTAAAACACATCCGAATTTTCAACCTCTGCATCAAAGCTCAACAGCAAAAAGCAAAAGTTGTCAGCCGTCTTAAGCGGTCTCTTAATTCAAATTTTGCCTTTGAAAGATTGACTTTTTCCCCAGTTGCGAGGCCTGGGACCGAGTATTTCAATTTCTTAAATTTTTGATACTTGGGGAATTTTGAAATATAACTGTTGTCCCAGATACCACGCAGAAGCCATGATGTAGATGGTTTGCAACTAATCTCTAGGTGCAAAGGGGGTGTGGACAAAACGTGGGGTAGGCCATGGTGTAGGCCATGGTCTACCCTATGGCCTACCTTATCGCCCACCCTAGATTTTGCATTTTTTGACGAAATAGCAAGAAAAACGTTCTTAATGATACAGTGCTAAAGATTGAACGATACGCACCATGTGTACTTTTACCACTCATCCCCGAGGACTTCCGCTAAGCATTCAAGATGGAGGCATTCCAAGCCAGCTTGTACGGGTGTCTGGGCAAAATGTAAAATTCCACGTAAGCTTACATGAAAGGGGAACTAATGTTTTTATTTATGATGGCGGAACGAACACCGGGCAAATCGATATTCCATCGAGTTAAGTTTTATTGCCAATCCTAATCCGTGATAGCAATGTTTTATCCCACGATAACTCTAGATTATGTTTGCAAAGGCTACCGAATGAATATTTACGTTGGTAACACAGTGAGCAATACCTGACTATTTTAGCCTTAAACACAGATTGTATCAAGATGTTTTGTATGCTTGTATAGATGCGCTTTGATACAGGGAGGACCACATGTCGCACCGTAGCTGAATCCTTTGATGTGATATTAAAGAATAAATGTTTGTGTTGAAAGTGAAATAGTTTCTCCTTGCACTTATTAAAACCAAATCCAGTTTCAACCCACTGGATCGCGGAGGTAGTTTTCTTCATTTATCGCTCTTTTTCCTATGACTTAAGAAAAATTTAGGGTGGCCCACAGCTTAGGCAGTGGCGTGGGCCATGTGGCTAAGCGCATGTTTCGTCTACACCCGTTTGGAACCGAGAAAAGCAGAATGTATAGAACACAACAGAAAAATGAGACTAAGTTGTAGTTTTATGACAGCTTGGAGGAACACGCTCAAAAGTTTACAGCAATGCAGGGCGAATTTTTTTTAAAAGAATTTGTCCAACCGGTAGGCCATGGGGTAGGCCATGGCCTACGCCACGTTTTGTCCACACCCGGTGCAAAAGTCACAATGGTTAAATGTACAACTGCTGGTGGACCGAGCAAGGGAAGCTAATTCCGTCCACCAATTAACATGGCGGCGATGGTGTAATCTAAAAACCACCTATCATTTGTTTTTTTAAAGTGGGATCCCCTTGGTAGGCCGCCCTGAAGAATGGTCGAGTCTGTTTATTCTATTGTTTTCTAAGCCAATCACGTGGGCGGTTGTAATAGCTGCGTACTGACACTACAGAACGTCAACCCTTAGCAACCGTTAGTAGCCAAAACAATGGCCGGCTCTCGCTGTGGTTCGAAAGTCACGGGAAAATTGGTCAGTAACTGGGTAAATTGTAGATTTTTTTGTTTAATGTTATCGCGAGCTAACAAATGTAACACTTTAACAGCGTTCGTCGGTTAGGAAAAGAATACATTTTGTCACGTGCGATTGTCAATAGTTTGGTGTTTGCGATTTGTCTGTCTATAATTCAAGTTCACCCTATCATATCATGCACGTTACTTAAGGGTGTGTCGTAGAAATAAGAGTCCTTTGCTTTACACAAGGTATTTGTATTGTCGTAGTCACGCGTGCGAATTGTATAGTTTTCGACCCTTTACCGTCAGCAAAATAAAATGCTCTTTATTCATGCTAATATATGCGGCAAAGTAGAAATATAAATATACTTCTCGTTTCTTACAAACTGAGTTGAATCTGTTGGTGGACATTTTACTGCTCGGATTTTTTTTACGATGATGAGACAAGCGATTAGTTATTCGCGCGTAGAGTGCACTTGACCCCACGCCAAAGGTCACTTTTCCAGATTTCAGCAGGTGAATCCGATGTGATTGGCTAGATGGCGGAAAGAATGTTCAGCAGTGCGGGCGTGGTTGGGCGTGGGAGCACTGGGAGGGATTGCCCTGTGTTTCTTTTGCGTATTTTTACTGTGCGATTTCACTGGTCCCAAACGGATAGAGTCGTTCTGGTGATGACTTCAAGTGGTATAACGGAAGGAAATTTTCCTACAAGGAAGATTTTATTGGGAGCAGAGAATCTTTCATAGTGGCAATTCCGAGGTTCGTACGGGAAACCAAGCGACCCTTTTCGGCTTTAAGCCGTAATCTTACCGGTAGTAAGTTAGCTTATCAATGTTAAACGGTCAAATAAGTTATAAATATCAGAAAATAGCAAAACGCAAGCACTGCGTGATTAGTAGGCTCAATATTTCTGCGAAACCAAATGTCGAAGTATATAAGCATTGCTAATTTCTGGAATACCAGCCGAAAATACACTTGTTCAAACTCCATTTGTTAAAATGAAGTTAAAACACCCGCCTGTCTAAACTTTTCTTGGAAAACCCTGCTGGAAAACTAATGAAAAAATTTATTTGGCAGTATTTGCCAGAAAAAAAGAATTTGATCGTCGTCTATTATTTTCGTTCTGGGCGCCACCATTTTGGCTCAAATGAGACGCACTTACAGTAAATACATCCATCGTCTCCACAGTCACTGATATAATCCTAGTAGATAGGCATTGGTCATGGCCCATTTTACCCTCGACCGGCCTATTTAATTAAACCACCAAGAAAATGCACCTCTTGCCAACAGACTGGTTATCCATCAGTGCTTGCTATGTGGTGTACGGTCAAAACCCAAGGGAATGGGGCCAGTGCCTCAAAAAACCATATTTTCTGAGCCCGCGAGAATGACCACCCCCGACAAACTCATGTTTTCACAAAAACCGCTGGTCACTGAATGTGATTCTGCTCGTTGTTATCTAAGGTCTTTCCCTAGAGAGTCTTCCCGCAAAATCGGCTCGAAGTTTCCCGAGGGTGTGAGAAAAACTCTCGCAATTTGGCGCCTGTATTGTAATTAGTGCTCAGCGAGAATTCGACTATTCATAAGAGACAGTTGCCATTACGTCATAACAGTCGTGGGGGTATGTTTTATTTTCCGAACCACTCAGCGCGATAAAAATAAATTTCCTTTCTGGTGTCTTGTTTGAAAACATTGTCTCTTTCAAAAGTTTATATTTTGCTTAAATTAACTGATTTCATCTGAGCGTAATCAGGATACCTGCTAAAGTAAGAATAATGGATCATTTTTTTCAAATTAATGACTTGCTGTCGGGCCGAAAGTACTTATCAGCCCTGCCAAATTTAGGGTGATTATCTCAGAAGGAACAGACACTGAGAATTTGTTTCAACCACCAGAGGTCAGATTTTATATAATCCTTGACGAACGCGGCGGGGTCTTTCTATCAGATTTGAAATAAAGAGCTCTCATAAGGCTACACAAAGCTGTTTACCAGCGGTCGTTAATTCGCCCTAAGCAATATTTTATGGGCCTTGTCGCGAATCAATGGCGCTTTTCAAATAAACTTGAAAATTGCTCCAACCGGTAAATATTCAATTTGCTTGGATTATAGCTCACCAGCTGGCTTGAACGAAGCGCTTTCTCACTGTCAAATCCATGGATAATTAGTTCAGTTTGAGATAACATCCAAGATGTATTTTGAGTGTATATATACTGTATGCAGAGTGAGTTTGTTACCGAACCCAGCGGACGGAACGATCCACTAGACGTTTCACGAATTTGGCGGTGAGAAAGACGGTTCTGGTTTCTTGAACTTGACCGACGTAAATCGTATAATTTTTAATCTGCCTTAGTCTTGTAAAAAAGAAAAGAATTTATATAAATCCTATTGAAGTTGAAGATTTAGTGACAACTGCGCACGCAGGTCTCTGTCACCGCAAGTATAAAACGCCAGACCAAGGCTCATTGGCGCGGCGGGTCACCTTTGCTTCGATTTCAGTTCGACGGATATCGCGAAATTCAAGTTTTTGAAGCAGAATTTGTGCCATGGAAAGAGCTTTGTCGCAAAGTTCGGAGGAAAATCTCGACACTTTCGATGGATCAGAGGCAGAGAGGCGGTTTCTCGAGGAAAAAGCAGAGATCGTTCGAGGATTTCTTCAAGAGAGAGAACTGATTAATCGCGCCCACGACGAAGAGAAAAACGAAATGCGCTTGGCTTTCGAAACGGAAAAGGAGAACATGAGAAAAACGTTTGAGTGTGAGAGGGAGCAGATGAAACAAAGTTTCTTGAAAGAAAAAGATAACATTCGCTTGGAGTTTCAGGAAGCGAAGCATGTTTTGAAACTCTCCTTCGAAGACGAGAAGTCGGCGTTGGTAAAATCGTGGGAGAGGGAGAGGGTAAATCTCTTGGATAATTTGAACAAGGAGAAGAGGGATATGAAAGAGGCTTTTGAAAAGCTCTTAAGGGAAAAAGAGGAAGGATTTCAGATCGAAAAGACCGAAATGGAAAGTAAGATTCGCAAAGAACTGGAACGAATTAAAGACGTGGAGAATGAGCTGAAGGGAGCTTTGTCCCAGGGACTAGGCGATCTGGAGAATATATACTTTGAGGAAACTGCTTATTTGCAAACGGTGTACAATCACGAACAGCCTGAGGTGGATATGCACTTTAAGGGGCTCTTAGATGCTGAATCGAGCGTGGACAGAGAGGAGTTGTTAAAATCACTCAACCACGAAAGGAACAAAATGGTTTCTCACTACGCTAATAGACACAAACAAATCGAACACCAGTTGGCTTCTGAAATCATTGAAATGGAGCAACGATTCAAACAGCAAAAGAATGATTTGATGACAATTTTTAGGAGCGAGAAGTCTGATATAGAAGAGAACTTTCGCAGGGAGAGAGAGGAGATCGGGCGAAAATTCGAAGTGGAATTTCGGAGGCTTCTTCAACAGGAGCGCTTGAAATTCGAGTCGGAAATTCAGGGTTACGAACACGACATCTCCGTTTTAAAATATCAAAAAGAACAGCTGGAGAAGTGCTACTCGCTAGAAATACAAACACTGAAGCTGAAGTTCGAGCGAGACAGGCTCGAGATGGAAAATAAATTCGCAAGTGAAAAGAAAGATCTAAAGAGGATTCTAAAAGGCCACTACGAGAGAAAATTGAGCGGTGATAAAGTTCGACTCGAATGGCTCCTTGACCAGTTCCAGCTGGGTCGGGAAAACAGCAGTGAACAGCTCGGTTCTTCCCTGAGTTCAGGCTCAGTGTATTCAGATTAGGCATGGATTAACAACAGTCAACTGGAGACGTATACAAAATTTATAAACTTTGCGACAAAAATCATTTTACACCGGTATCAAAAAACAAAATTAGATATGGGATTAAAATCACTTACGTACATCCGACCACCCCTTGAGATGACCTCGATGGATTTTCAAGAGATTAGACACGATTAATAAATCAAGGACAATACATTTTTCGGTTGGGGCTTTCTATAAAGGCAACCAAGCGAATTTATATATCGCCTGTGAGCTCATTAAACAGGCAAAATTCGTCACGATGGACAGTTTACTCAGACGGGCACGCGATTAAAGCAAAAAAAAAAGACTTGTCGCGAAAAAGTGTAAAATGATAATTTTACAAGAAGCAGCTGTTATTGTAGTACTGAAGGCACGAGTAACCACCAGAGCAGTGAATTATTTAATTCAGATATTTTTATTTGTTGTATGCTTTTGGAGGAGCTAGTTACGTACGACAGCATCAATTGTTGAAAACAGTATGGAATGCGGATTCAGTTATATAAAAAAGAAGTTTAAGGGCGGAACACAACAACAGAGAGATTGTTCCAGTACTATTAACAGCAAGAATAAGGTAAATATTTTATGATATTCTTATGAAATATGACTGAGCTCAGACAGGCCGCAATATATCAGCAAAGATTACTTAATTCAGGTAATGAAAACACGGACTATGAAATAGAGATATTGTAAATAAGGCAGCCGTGTAAGAACGTGATTTTTTGCCTAATGCAAGAAAGCATCCAGTAAGGGAGAAAAAAAAAAGGATAATAAACATATGGCGCCTTTAGTATCGAGCCGGGATATCTCTGCACTTTTAATCAAAGGAAAAGGGAGGACTCGTCGATACATTTTTTCTAGCCTCCTTTATGAAGCGGCGGTGTATGAAATAAGTAAAATTTGAGCGCAGTATATTTCACTAGGGACGGAGTACAGCGTTACGATCCAGTGAAAATCAAACATCGTCGGGAGTCGTTCGCAATTCCTATGTTTAAAATTCCGACCCTGTTGCTTACGATCAAATGAAAACCATACTGTCGGAGTTGAAAGCAGAAGGGGAAGAACAAAAGCAATCACAATGCAAGAAAACGAGCATTGCGAGATTTCCGTGAAGAGGAACCATGCAGTGCCACACAGCGCGTGTACGGCAAAACGTGGGGGTAGGCCATGGTGTAGACCATTGCCCACCGTATGGCCTATCCAAGATTTTGCATTTTTTTTTTTGCCGAAGGAAAAAATAATAATAATAATAATAAAAGTAAAAGACCCAAGAAAAAAGTCCTTAGCGTCACAGTGTAGTTTCACATGTGTAGTCTCAGTTATCACCAACCCACGGAGGTGCTGATTTGCACGCTATGTAAAACTGTTTTGTGTCACAAAGGTCTGGTAACTAGTAACTAGCTTTCTTATATATAACGTGCAATTTAGTACGACGGACACTTTTCATCAGCCGTCGCCGGTGTATGGATTTCCCTACAGAATTTTTGACTATTTCGCGCCTTCGTCTCTGAGACGCTACTTTATGTGAAAGTTAAGCCGATGTATGGATTTTCGTTAATTCTTGAACTGGTTTATAACAGTCAAACTGTGGATGAGAAATAGAATAACATTCTATTCCTCCAGCCTTGTAAACTCTGATCTAAACAAAATTATTCTATTTCTCATCCACAGTTTGACTGTTATAAACCAGTTCAAGAATTAACGAAAATCCATACATCGGCTTAACTTTCACATAAAGTAGCGTCTCAGAGACGAAGGCGCGAAATAGGTGCACGAGGGCCTGCGTGGGTCAATCATAATAAAATCATCGTAAGATTGCATGAACAAGTAGCTAATTTGTCCACGGTGGCAGAATTCAAGGGAAGTGAGTCAACGTTTATTGCCATTGTTAACTCCCGTCATCGCCGTGTTTTATCCATGCCGGATAAATTTAGGTTACATTTGCAAAGGCTATTGAATATTTCCAACCATTTGTTTGCGACAGGGTGCCCTGTTCCCCAGGTTTTACACGTTCCCTTGACCCCAGAAAATTTTCGGCCATTTAGCACGGCCTTTACGCCAATTTGCTGTTTACCTAAACATCAATGGAATGTATTTCATTTCAGCATATCTCTTGCCTGTTAGCCAAGGTTATCAGCAGCGAGCCGTTTGCCGTTAGTCGTTGACCGTAGACGCGATGCTAAATAATGTCTTCAATGTCCCCCTTAACTTACCTTCTAATCGCAACTCATAGTCCTCCCAGAAGCGTCTCTTGAATTGTTTCCTATAGATTCCTCAGCTGGTGCGGCCCCACAAGTTCTTCTGCTGCAACGATTTGTCGTTATTTGGATTTGGTGTCCTCCGACGGAAAGAACATATTTTGTTTCGCCGCGCTGAACTTCATCAAGTAGTAGGATTAGCTCTTCCTCTTCAAGATCAAATACGTCGTCATGTCCTTTGTATGACGGCACAACGCAAATAATGCTGTCTATCCACAGGGAAGGCCGTACAAACTATGTGGTCGTTGATCCTTACATCTGTCTTACAATATCGCTAAAATCCATGATATCGTCATGCACTGCTATTACAATCACATATTGTATCAAAATAAAATTATTTTTACCTGAAATGATGTGTATTGTTGTCCTTGCGGCTGAAAACCACGAATTTCAGCGATTTGAGGGGTTTTGTGTTCGAAGTTTACCTGAGCGTATAAAAGAAAGACAAGGGTGGAAAGCTTGATTTCGGACCGGTCAAGCGCCGAGACGATTTTCTCTAACAAATTCCATCGCACAGCTTCCAAACCGTGTATAAGCCAAGCTAAAAGACGGATGTTTCTTTTTAATACCATTATATATTTAAGTCCGTCCAAAACTTGAAACGCTAGACCTAAAATAAAGTCGAGAAATATAGCAAACGAAGCTCGGCCGAACCGCAGCTAGAAATCCGCGTTAAGTTTACCCCGTGGGACGGGAAGTAGGGGTAAATGAACAGTGATGACATTAGTTCATTTGCCCCTGCTTCCCGACCCACCGGATGAACTTTTGAACGGGCAATGTTGTTATCCAATCAGAAATAACCAATTCGACGTGTCAGTTAGTGGGAACGAAACTTGTTTGTGCACCGAAAATGACTTTAGACAGCTGACACACAAACAAAAGCAAGCGCGATTGCCACGTCCGAATATTTCACAAGTCATGCACTTGGCCAAATTTTCGCATGCGGAATTTTTATTTGCCAAATAGTAGTTGGGGTTCCTGCTGCAATCTTATATGAGGGCCAAAACTAAAATCAGCCAATCAGATCGCTTCATTACTGGTCGGATCGTGTATTGTCCCGAATGATCCCACGTTATAGAAGTTACTCAAAATGATAACAGCACCGTTATGGCTGACACATGATAATAGCGCAAAGAAATTGTCCCTTTTTTTTCTTTTTCTTTTTGTCAAAAGAAAACAAACAAACAGACAAACAAAACAAAGAAAGAGTGCTAAAAAAAAAATTTCGACCGTAACAAGTACACAATGTTAGGCTTTCGTCCTTTCTACCTGTACGTTCTCCGATGAGTGAAAAACCTTCAAAGTGTAAATCTCTTCTTATTAACCAAGCTGCCTCGGGACCGTACTAGGAGAATATCCGCCTTGGTCAATGTTGTACGGACTGCACGAGGTCAGTACTATCAAGAGTACGGGCCGATATTCTGCCAGTGCGTTCCTTTCTCGTGGTAAATAATATATTTGTCACATAATATTGGTGAAACTGTTCTCATCCACACGAGCAAATAATGTCACAAAAATGTCCCAAAATTTGCTCGTGTGGACTAGGCTCAGCTGTTGAAAATAAGCCATAATCTTCTACTTTCCTTTTGCTTTCGACGCATTTAATATACGTAACAATCCCCAGATATTTAAGTAACAAAAATACATTCCTTCTTTTTTCGCGGAGATCAATGTTCTGAAACTATGTTATCCGACATGCCGATTTGATTTGTCCTCGGTAGTCCCAATTGCAAGTCCGCCATGTACCGTCAATAGCCACCTGGTCGCCTTCTTCCAGCTGGGTTTCTTAACGTTTACTTATCATAATTCACAAAGGTTTGGTAATGTTAATTTTATTTTTAAAAAAGGTTATTTCTATACACTTCCCGGTAAGCTTGAAGCATTAAATACTACCGTGTATAAATATTCTTTACTTTTTGACTTGACAAGAATAAATAAACCAGACAACCACTGGCAGCCCAATCGTAGTATGCGGTTCTACTAATAAAAAATTATTAGGTGAAAGTTATTTAAGCAACAGAACACAACGTTCCCTGGTTTATTGAGACAATAAACCATAGCTGATTAGCCAATTAGAGCGCGCGCATTGATTTTGTTATATAAAGAAGCTACAGATCGTTTTCAGTCACGTGACCAGTGGCCATATTGATTTACTGAAACAGAAGGAAATATTTGCATAAAAATGGTGTTCAATTCCCCGAAGACTGTTTTGGGACACCAAAATGGCCGCTATTTCTTTATTTAGGTACACCAATATGGCCACCGTGACGTCATGTGAAAACGATCGATAGATTATTAAGGATCCGAATGATGGGAGAAAATAGAAATAATCGAGCCAGGTTAGGCCTTCCTACTTTCACTCGACTGCCTCTTACGGCTTTCTGGCGTGTCTTCGAGCAATACCTGCTATCGCTTTTTTTTTTTTTAACCAAAGGTCACTGTGGATTGTACAACTCTAATTAAAATAATCTACATCCCTCACCGAATATTTCCACTGACTTGAATATCACATACCAATATTGCGATGCCTGTGCAATAACTTGCAGAGTGGGTCGCACAATCACTTGCAACCAAGGAAAATCCGGATAGTTTCCCGTCATAATGTAACTGCTTAACAGTGGTAATATCCGTTGATCTTTTACCCTTTCCCATTATAATCAAAACTTTGATTTCAGTCTGACATGTCAGTGGGCCGTATCCTAGTTATTGGAACGGAAAGGCTGGTTTTCACTAGCGCATAAGCATAAGCACAGGCATACCTCTACGGCGTTTCCACACGCGAAACAAGCACAAGAAAATGAGGTATACGCAAGCGCTGTAACGGCGGAAGAAATACGAGCTACTGTTAATTTTAGCGCTTATGCTTATGCTTATTTCACTTCCCTTCTCACTGCCACATAAGCATAAGAAGAACGGACTTTGCTCGTTCTTCTTGTGTCTATGCTTATGTCGTGGGTGTTCTCACTTTCTTATGCGAGTGTTTATGCTTATGTTTATGCGCTAGTGAAAACCAGCCTGAACTATCATGCGGGATAATGTCTTCAAAATATTTGCATGAGGTAATATTGCTCCCTCCTTATGAAGGACCAAAAAATGGTCCCATTGTCAAAGTTAGTTCTTTTATACGCTAAAGGGATATTAACGAGACCCAAAACGCAAGGTCGTTAATCAAGCTTCATTGTTCAAAATTTGGGGGGATTTAAAACTTAACGGTCTCGATGAGATTAAAAGGGTTCTTTATGCAGGTGTTAAAACAATGGACATGACCAAATAAAATCAAAGTTTTCACGGTTTTCGCAGCCACAAAATAAAGTGAAAGACCGGGCATAATCCACAGAATCAAGTTTTCCCTACCAAGCTAAAGTGTTTAGTCGCTAAGCAATGTCCTCCAAGACCGGTTTTAAGGCACGATCTTTATAAAGCAGAAAAGCTCCAATACACTGTATCTACCCTCTTTTCACAAAGTAGGTTGGTCGGTCGTTTCTTTTGTCTTCGAAGTAACCTGTTGTCAACATCTAACAGTTCTCGACACTGAAAGAACACTTTTCAATTTCCCCAGGATTAAACAGATTCAAGCCAGACGTTTTCAAACGACCGGCTCTGAGGAGAAATAACAGAACTCCCTCGAGAACCATACGCATTCCTCACCGCACCCAGAGGGGTAAAGTGGGGGGCAGGTATGGTTCTCGAGGGTCCAAAGTTACGCCAGCTGAGGATCTAACACGCCATATTTTCCAAATTTTAAGGTGCTAGGTGTAACGTTCTTTACATTGCCCCTCTTGGAGTAATAGCAATCCGGCGGTCGCTTGAACATCACTCCAATTTCCGAGGGCAGAGGGTGCGTAGTTGGGGGGCCATGCTTGTGAAGACCAGTCTCCTCTGGAATTAAATCCAGACTTCTTGCACGGGTTATTCCCGAATTGTTCAACCTAACAGGGGCCTTGTACACTTGGTTCGATTCAGAACTTGTGGCTATATTAGGATCACTGTGAACTGTGCACGGCTTCTTTTGCTTCCAAGGATTTTTAAAACCACCGAAGAATCCACGAGCACCAAAGAAGAGAAGGCCTGCGGTACGACTAACAAAGCTAGCAGGACTGGGTGTGTCAGAATTACGATGACTATCAGGGGAGGGCTCAGGCTTGTTTGATCTCTCAAACACGGAACTATCAGGGAGAGTTTCGGGAGTGTTCGACGCTTTGCGCTTGCGATTCCGTTTCTTCTTACTCTCATTGAGGTTCAAACTGTCCCCCTGCAAGAAATACGGATGCCTCTTAAATTTCGCATTGCGCTTGAAACTTTGAATATTGATGCTTTCACTCTCCAGTGCCAGCAAGTTAGAAACCGGAGAGAAGTCTCAAAACAGCCAAAAAAGCTATGTTACTCTCCAAACTAAAAAATGGTCAGAGGAATGGGTCGAGTTTAACGCAAAATTTCGCGTTGTGACATCACGTTGGTGCCAAACGTTTGCCTACGCTCATTCCGTTATTGCATCGAAAGAGTATTTTATAAAGAGCAATTCCGAAACGGGCAGCTTCTCTTCCGGACACATCCAGCACGAACGCAATATCGCCCTCGCTGTCGCGAGATGGATTGCAATTCTTGACACCAACATGACTTCAGCGGTTATTGTCAGACGGTGCTTTGGATGCGCAATTCGCATATCATTTTTGAGGGCAAAACAACCAAACTTTGAGCGCTCACACAATGGGCAATTTTTACCGTAGCAATCTCAAACTTCGAAATCGTGTATTTGAAAGGGCAAGTGTCGTAACTATCTAAAAACAATTTTCGCTTCATGGGTAGTTTAACTGCTACGTGACATCCTGGATACAAAAAGTGATGCACAGATATAGAAGCAAATAAACGCAAGCTGCTAGCATTCTTTACCTTATGTAGTTTGTTATCAAAGCTGTCCGTAACAGTGCTTGATCCAATTGTCTCGGCAGCGGGAGTATCTCCAAAGCTCCGCAGAAGTTGGTCTCTTCCAGAAAGAAGAACTAAGGAAAAAACAAACAAACAAAACCAAACACATACAAAAATGACCAAATGTTGGCTTGGCTCTTTCGGGTTAGTGCATGGGCGGCCATGTGATCTACTGTGAGTTAATTACAATCAGAGTTAACTCTGTTACAACGTACGTACAGCTGACATCCGCAAACAACTCGAACTCTCGGTAAGTGGGAACTCTCTGTACCTTAAAACGTCTTATAGCAATTTCACTAGATAGGTAAGTGCATGGTGAGGAGACCTCAAGAAACTATAATTCTTATGTTGAGAGGTCTTCTACACACAATAGAGAGTTGACGCAACGCAAGTTCGTGTCATCGTAATCGCTAAGCAATAGGCTATAGTTTCGAATTGTGCAAGAACAAAACAACAGAGTCGAGGTTTAAGGGAATAACTGGACTTTTACTAAAATGTAAATTATTCCTCTGAACCTCGACCCTGTCCTTTTGTTCTTGGATAGTTCAGAACTAGTCTGTTATTCCAAATCGTTCCACATGTGAGAGGTGTGCAAACTACCCAAGAATGAAACTGACATTCTGAGCACGCGCATTAGGTTTCGAGGTCGTAATTTTTTCAAGTGCGCTTGCTCAGATCGGAAAACTCGTAGTCGCAGACGTACTCCAACATAAAGGCCCCTAATGTGTGAGTGTGACCTTACATCATGTAACCTCAAACTCTATTGTTCTGAAGAGTTAATGAAAAAGCTCCTTTGGATTCCTCGCCATCCCTTTCGAGTTTCTACGGCCAATTGCAAAGAGTAGGCTTGACCTAACATTCAGTTTGGTTAAAAGGAGAGCGATACAGGTATACTGAGGTTTGCAACGTTAAAATAAACGATGTAAGTAAGGTAAGAAACGCAATCCCGGAGAACCTTGGTTAGCGAGAGTCCTGTGTTCCGTGTTAGGATGTCACGCCCGGGGTAGGGCCAATGCTTCTCCCGAATAGCAACTTACTTGTTGGATCAATCTTGTTGTCTTTGTTATGGTTGGTGTCTTCTATCGTCAATGTCGGCGGACCATGGCCATTCATGAAATGCTCTGTAGATCGCACCTGGTTGCTTCTTCGCCTTGACAACACAATAAATAGAACCAGGATCAAGATGATTTCAATACACAAGCCGATCACATGGCGCTCCACCACCTCCTTCTTGAGATGACCCATGCGAGCGCTCATATCTGCCACCAAGTTGGTAACGTTGTCAAGCTTTGATTGCAATTGTGAGATTTGCTCCTTTTGGTTGTTGATCTGGAAATTTTAAAATAAAAGTATCACGTTTGAAATTATCAAGAAGAAACTTTCCAACATTAAACAACAATATTGAAGCTGCGGAGAAGAATTAATGTTGAAAACCTTTCTAAACTCTTTCACCTTCACTAGGCTTCGCGAACCTGAACGCCTCCTCCGCTTTTTGTTTGTGTGATGCATTTTAAAGCTCTACTGTCAAACATCAAACTCTAAATCGCCTCCTCTTGAGCGTAACTAACGCGCGTAGTAAACACCTATCTACCTTTTACGCAGAAAGAAAACCAGGAAAAACCCTGTAGACCGCATGGGCACTTTAACTTAAATCAGTTACTGAGTAAAATCAAATATCCATACAACAGATTCTGCCTTCTTGGTAGCATTGGTCAAAAGGGCAACTTTCTTGTCCGAGTTCTTCTGCAATTCGTCTAGAGACTTGCGATACCTGAATTAACAATAACTTAAATCATATCGCAGGAACTTAAAAGGGCAAAAGTGAAAGTCACCTGTTGCAATACACTTGAAAAATTTTCTGACGAGTAAGCAGGCACTTCTCTATAGCTAACAATACAACAACGCATAGATTTTGGATGAAAATGTGATGGACGTGAAAGAGGATAAAAATGCCTTTTACTCGCGAAACGATAAGGAGAGAAAAGAGAACCAAAACCAGTCATTCTGGCAACAGCTCTAGTCCTCCATTGGTTTCACTTAACAAATCTTTCCCGTTTTGCCAGACGTCTTTACACAAGTAAAGTGCTATATAATATAATTTCACAAAACTGAATTTGAGTTTTTTAAGTTATCCGGCTTTTGAAAAGTTGGGGCTAAATAACAGGGAGATTTAGAATCACCTTTACGGCAAACAGCAGGCTGCTGTTTGTCACAAAACCAACTAAATTATCATGTTCTAGCTTATTTCTCTCTTTCTAGTACTTGTTTGATAGTTAGTAATTTTTAACTGGTGCATTACAACACATCATCACCATATCACATTGTTACATTCAATTACATTACATTGTCCAGCCCATAGACCATTTGGGACACTAGATAAACACCTTAACTCATCAGGAGTTCTTGAATTTCGATGGTTTGATCCGATTGGTGTTAAGGAGGTCGTAGGTGCGATTCCTGCCCGAAACTCCGATTTTCTTTTGAGCTGTCCCTTTGCCTGTTGCCAAGCAACTGGCATGTCAACTTTCTCACGCGTGCATTTCATCACCATCATCACTAATAAGTTGCATTGCTTGATACATGTAGTTGTCCTTAACTTGTAAGAGATATTTTTGCTTGATAAGTTGATTGACTTTGGACAAACAGCAAATTTAAGCCTGACGATTGCCGTCAACGTGGTTCTAAATCCACAGTGTGGCTTATAATAGTATACCGTATTCTAATCAACTCTACAACATTAATGACCCTTTGGAGTTGGTCAGTCACTCGGTACAAAACCGCCATGTTGGTGCGCAAGCGACGCACTGGGACAAGACAAACAAAGAAAATTACCATTTCAAATGATGTAAGCTCTTTGTTTGTCTTGTCCCGGTGCATCGCTTGCTTACCAGCATGGCGATTTTTGTACCACGTGACTGACCAGCTTTAAAGGGTCTAGTCCTCGTTTCATATGGGAGCTCCCAAAAATCACCCAAATTATACAAGCACAGGTTCAGTGCATGTGTAAGGTGTAGGTTAAAAACTCTAAGTAATTCTCGACCCCCCTGAATGATTTAAAAACGAATGACCTTCAGTTACCGTTGCATTAAACTCACCTCTGATGAAGCTGTTCCATGTACAGAGTACTCATGTTCAGGTTTTGCTCCAGGGCCTTGATTTTGTTACTCAGACGCACAAATATGGACTCCTTATGCAACCCTGAACCAGCCATTGAAGCCATGCTGGCTGAAATGCTGCCTGCTTGATGGGCTTTGCTAAGCACTGTAGAGTCAAGATTACTCTCTGAAGCTGCGGTTGCAAAATCCAAGCTACCAAGGTTTGTGTCGGCAGTGACTGGAGGAGCAGGTATTGGAACAACAGAGTCTGACAAATCAGGAGTGTCCACACTTGGTGGCAATGTAGGTAGAATTGTAGAATCAACAGTGTGGGATTCAACTGTGGCGGATGATGGCACTTCCTTTTCACCGACACTCTCCTGGTGTTTGCTTTCAGAAGGCAATGTCTCGTTGCTTGCGGAGTCTGCAGGGTCCACATTCGCATCAGAAGAATTAGCTACAATAATGGCCTCTTTTATACCTTTAAAGGGATCTTCTTCAACCTTGATGTGTAATTCTTGAGGCAACTGGGCAGTGCCTTCTCGTCCATCTTTGTCAGTAAGTTTTGTCTCCAAGACATCAATATCAGGGGATGATTGGGACATCATGTGAATTGAATTTGAAACACCATATTCTGAAGATGAGACTGGAGGTTTATGTTCCTCAGTACCCTCTCTTATCTTTAAGTCGGATGTTTTGCCCTCCCTTTGCTCTCCACTCTCTGAAGTAACATCCTTTAACTCCGACGGTACTTCAGATTGCTGAGCTGAGTCTTCGGTGACCGGGACATGATGACCATCTGATACAATCGCTTGGCTCCTCGGCGAGCTTTGTTGCAATGGCTGTTCATGAATACCGTGTTGACTACCTGCAATATTATTTCCTTCTAAAGTGTCAGTACTAGATTCTGTGAACTGTGGCAATTCAGAACTCTGAAGCATCAGAGTCACTGAAGCAGACTGAGTGGAGTTTAAAGGCGTGGAAGTGACAAGTGACACATCCTCTAAAGCAGGCGTTTGTTCATCAAAAAATTCACTCTTTTGCAAATTGTCGGAGTGACTAGGTTGGACACTTCTTGAAGAGGGAACTAAGATTTCAGCAGATTCCACTTGATACAAAACAGTACTTTCCTTCTTCAATTCCACATTACTGGAAGAAGGCTCCAGGGTGTTTACTGAGAACTTTAAATTTGCTGCATGTGATAAAGTCCCTTGATTCTCTAAACTCCCAAAATCCAACGGCTTTTTTTGGATAGATTCCTTTGCTATAGGGCTGCCCTCTTCGTTTTCAAGAAAACCACTCTCGTCCAATGTGCTACTGGTTGTGCTAGTGTTGTTTAGCATTGATATATTCCTAATTCTGGATACATGAAATGATACTGTAACGTCCTTTCTCTTCGAGAAGAGCAATCGACCCATGAAACACCCCAAACAATATTTTCCAATTACCTGAGAAAACAACTGACAGGAGGAGAGGGCCAAGCTGGTTGTGCTGGACTCATCCAAGTCATGTTCTTCCTTGCATGACGAACTATGTTCCTCACTAAAATTAACGGATTTAGATTTCCCTGTTTGTGATGCATTCCTCTCATCAACGAGATCTTGCTTTTCTGTAGAGATAGAAACTGTGCTTTCCTGTGGGTTTTCTTTCAGGTCTTCATGACCAACATGAGTCACAAGTTTGCCTTTGTTTACATCTTGCAATCCACTGTGAACGGAAGTCTCAGCATGAATAGACTCAAGGATGTCTGCTTTATCATCAGCACCTTCTCCAACTACAGCGCCACTCTCTTCATCATGACCATTTCCAGTAAACTTCTTCACGAGGCTTATCACTGTATCAGCTGCTCTCTCCAGTAGGTTTGGTTTTTTAGGTTCCTCATCCATTTTTGCACCCGGTTGTGCAGGTATCACAGGCACGTCATTATCGCTGTCATTATCTTCATGTCCCTCTGTCTCATGGTCTTCCAGCTCTTCCATCATACTAGAGCCGTACACACGTAAAAGACTCAGTGGGCAGTAATGTTCAGAACCAAAGTGACTCAACATGTCAACCTAACAATAATAAATAATATAACATTATCTGGAACATCACAACCCGAGTTCTGTGCATGGTAATACACTGCACCATTACACAGTTATTACACACAGCAATGAAACTGGCCCCGCTTGTAATGTAGCTTTTGCAACAACAACATTGACTATAATACTGGTTTTGTTATTAATTGTTACTGAGATTGAGTAATAATACAGTGTCTAATTATTAATAATCATTTTTATAACTGAAGGGTTCTGGCAAGGGAATCTTTTGTGATACATGTATTTGATAAAATGCAATGTGCTACTGGCAACATTCTCTGTTTGATTAAATTGTTCAAGCTCAAACGCAGACATGTACATGTACCACAAATGAGACCTATTGTATTTTACCTTTGCTTGACTGCACTTTTGACAAAAATACATTATTTTTCTAAAACACTCAAGAATGAGGTTGTGCATCATACATGAACATAGATCAGCTGTGCCTACAGACCTTATACTAATAATGGCAGTTTTAAGTACAGTACAATCAACCGGTACATTTAAGTGCAGAAGTTATGTTGTACAACGTGTAACTGAAACTCACTGAATGAATTTATATAATAATTGCCATCACTGGTTAATGCCTATTACAAAAGGATGTTAAGGTAAAATTGCTCTGGGGTTTACAATAATTATTCTGAAAAGGTTACAGTAATGAATTGATCATTTAGCTTTGGCAAAATAATAATTATAAATAAATATTAATAATAATAATAATAATAATAATAATAATAATAATAATAATAATAAATAGCCCTGTTTTAAAATGTAAAAATAATGCATTCCAAGCTACATGTACATGTACAATAATGAAATTATTTTGCATACAGAACATTCATGGCAGTTGTACATTGCAGATGTAAAATACACTAAAGCAAAAAAAGGAGACATACCTTAAAGTACTTTGCATAGATAGGTTCATCTAGTGGAAAGGTTTGTATTTCCCTCTCCTCACGAGCTTGAAAGGTTCCTAACATGGTCCACTCTCGAGTGGGATACCTCTTACTGACATAGACCCTAAAGCTTTCAGGAGTTGAAGAGAAGAGTTCAAAATTGGCAATCTGAATGCTTTTGACTTGAGCCACATCACACAATTCTACAACAAACCACACTTGCGCACTGCATGGATTTAACATGTACAAATCTTTGTTCTCCACTAAAATGCTTTCTGCATTGGATGCCTCTGTGTTGTGATCAAGGATCTTTGCACCACAGTCCACTGAAGCATAATTGCTCTGTTTACGCTCCTTGACTTTCTTGGGTTTTTGTGCAGCTCCACTTGCACTCTCAGCATTCTGTTGTTTGCTCTTCTCCTCCTCCTCCTGCAAAACTCGCCTTTTAAATTCGTCGAACGATGGCATTTCTTCTTCCTTTGGCTTGCTTTCCTCTTCTGCTTGTTTCAGAGCTGCTGTGATGCTATCTTCCTCCTTTGTAATGGATGCTGATGGAGGGGTTCCATTTGATTTGCTGCTGATTGGACTTGATGGGCTGCAAAAGTTCACACAACATAAATTGGTTTTTACCTGCTGAGTAGGTTTACATTACAATGTAATGAATTGAAGAAATGATCCTAACACTTTCTAAACAATTATTTTAAGCAATTGTCTCATATTATGCACTTGAAAAATTCAAGTGACTTCAACGGCATTCGAACCCATGACCTCTGCGATGCCGGTGCAGTGCTCTTACCAGCTGAGCTATGGAGCCACACAGTTGAGAGCAGGTCAATTTGTTGGGCTCATGCATTGTTTTCCTGTGAAAGAAATGATGAATGAAAGAAATGATTGTGAAGTGCGGTTTAGAAATGAATTGAAGAAATGATTCCCACACTTTCTAGACAATTTAAGCAATTGTCTCATATGTGCACTTGAAAATTTCAAGTGACTCCAACAGGATTCAAAGCCACAACCTTTCCCATGCCGGTGTATAGCTCAGTTGGTAAGAGCACTGCAAAAAAAAAAAAAAGCCAAACAAACAAACAAACAAAACAAAATAGTACATGTAATACACGTAAATGATGGCAAACTGTATGTTGCAAAATATTGTAACTGAAAATCATGGCCAATTTCCACTGAACCAACTGCACTAAAATTATGGGATGAATTTTCCCCATGCTGTATGCCAAAAATTAGGGCAATTGCCACATCCAGAAACTTTGTGGAGACTAGTACGAGTGTTGTGTTGTGGGATCGTTTGGGTGGACAGTAAGTACATGTTATTACAGCAAATCAAAAGTACAATGCTGATGCACGGACTGCACGTGCCACAAACAAGGGAAATGCTAATTTGCACAGGTGCAAATTAGCCATTGAATGCGAGGCTTATCCAGTTTGTTGAATATTATGGTATCTTCTGGAGAGGCCAATGAAATGAAAAGAACTTAAAAAATTCTTTTTCTGTATGCATAAGATGATGAGGACTTAACAGGACACTTTGATGGATATCAATAATGAGCGTGCATCTAATAACATGCATTTCTGGATATCAGTGAGATTTTCAGGGTCTCTCCTTCCAGTACAATGAAGAAAAAGAGAGAAAGTTTGGGTTTGAGCTTGATGATGATTCAGAATTCATAACCCTTCACTTACACAGAGTCAAGAACAGATGACAACACCTCAGGCTCTTTGGTTGACTGTAAAGATTCAGAGTTATTCCTCTCATCAACCTTTATATTTTGACCACCGTTGGATGACTGAACCTGTGCAGGATTGCTTGGGGGAATAAGAATTACTGACGAAGGAACATGGATGCTTGCTTGTGCATGGGACCTGCTGCTTCTAGCAGCATTTGTAATTGAAGGGTACGGGGTGTCACTGTCATAGGTTGGGGTTGCTGGAGCCACTGTTGGAGTCATAAGTTCCTCCAGTTCTGGTGCAGAAGAACTGGTCTCCCATTCTGAAGAAGAAGAACTGGAGCTGATGGAGATTATTTGAGATGAGGTTGATGAGTCATCTCCTGATGTCAACAAGTTTGATTCCTCCTGCAATTACAAACAAATGCCACATGAGGCTTAACACCTGACATCATTGAACACTGTTGTGTTGATAAAATGTGTCACGAACAGAGGTGGTCTAACACACAACACGTCACAACAATGTTCAGTTTCTCCCCTCGCTTTACCGATTTTGACCTCGGGAGAAGCCTATGATCAGCCTCATCAAGGTTGATAGTTCTCATCTCTCACGTCTCTTTTTCACTTTTTAACACCTTGTGGTTTTGAGCTCTAAACAACAACCAATAATATTATGTTAAGAGAAGAGTTTATGTGAATGTCTGCAAGTTCAGAAGAGCAAAGAAAGGTTTTGCATAGCCAAAGTTAACTCCAGATGTTTTGACTGGCTTTTGGCCACCATGTTTGTGCCCTACTATGGGACACCAATATTATGGCATCTCCATACTAAACTCCATAATTTTGAGTGGTACATGTTGTCAAATAACTCAAGTATGAGATATCACACAGCCATGAGACTTTGACATTTTATCACTCTTCTATAATGTCTCAATGTCTTGACTTTCTTTTTATTGAATAGTAAGCAATTTTTATTTTTTACTTGTGTGACACTTGCGTGATGTGAAAGTCAAGAATAAAAAAGCTTTATGAGCAGCAAAAATCAAAGCAATAATTGTGACTACGATAGTAACACATTTGCCACACTCTAACTGAGAATTCTTGTCAGATACAGTGTAATGTTGGATGACCGACTGTTATCCCAATGCTGAGATTAGTTCCCTAAGACCTCACAGTAAAATCAAAATTAATTTTGTCCCTAGAAAAAACAAACTTAGTGTCTCTGACAGTCCCACTGTAAAATACACTGCACCATTTCATATTGCTGACTTAGTATAATGGAACAAATAAAATTCTCATCCCCATCTTATCAGGTCATTCCTTATTCATGATATAGCAAAGTCAAGGATCACAGGTGCTAGTATGCAAGAATCACTTCAAAGATGATACAGCATAAATTTTCACTACAAACATGTGTCAAGAAAAGCAAGTTATAGGGTGATAAAACAAACAAAAATCAAACAAGACTAGCTAATTACACACAATTTTAAAACAAGTTTGGAACCAGACACAACAAGATTCTATGAGGTCACTAGTCAGCTGACTTCCAATAAATTAATGAAATTAAGTGAACGACATATCAGGAATCTTAAAAACCTACAGCGCAGCCTCTGACAGACTGTTTTTGGAAATATTTGGGAATTACAAAGCCTTCAATCAATGGGTTAACCCATAAACAGCATTATGCAGGACCTACTATTCCACTAACAGAATCATTGATAGTATTATGTATAAAACAAACTACTCCTAAGCAGCAATTCAGTCTATCTTAGATTCAGTGTTGATCAGTTTTGCATTATTCATTACTAAGCCTCTGTCGTGTTCATGTTCGCAACCAGTGTTTGCTAACAAGGGAATTAATTCTTCAAATCACTTCACTGCAACCTCAGCTGTTCAAAGATCAGATGGATTGAACCAAAAATGTACATACATGTATTTTCTTTATATTGAGAATTTCAATCTCTGAAGTTTGTTATTATTGGGATTCCATTGTACACCTGTAATTAAAATCATTACATTACATGGGACACGTTGTGCCTTACTTTTCATCACAGACTAAAATAATTTTATTAATGATATTTCCCTCCTCCTTCCCCTCAATTCAATGTTGTGTGGAGGCACTACAGTCAGTTAGGGATGATGCTACTGTACTTAGAAAATACCAAATTTTACCTTGGCAACCTTTCATTGGTGGAGAGAGGGGAGAGCTGTAAAACTCCAAAAATGTTATTTATTAATAAATCATTTGATTTTGGTCCACATGTCCCAAAATAACTTGTCACTGATTGTAAGTAGACCACTGTTGACAGGGTTAATGAAATCATGCCCTTGTTTGGTCCAAGAATTCAAGGACTCTTTCATGACTATCAGGGGCACAATTCCCATTTTCAAGGACCCCACGCAGTGCAAAATCAAACAGTTGTAATAATTTTTAGTTCGTTTTCTCCATTTTGAGTCACTACTTCTCTGGCAGTGACATCTACTGTTGTATTAGCCATTTCACGATTTGGGTTTGACACTGTGAGCAACAAATGGCAAGGACTTTCCAGCACCAAATGGCCTTGAATTTTTATTTTAAAATCCAAGGTGTTTCAAGGTGCATGTGAACCCTGTGTTGATCAAGACTTTGACATGAGGGAGGTGGAGGCATACCATATAGTTTTACATATAGCCTTTCATCATATAGAGATATATGTGTAATTAAAATCATTAATTGCTGTCGATTTGTTTTGCATTTAACTACTGACAGTAAAAGCTTGATTGTGTGGTGTGCACACATACAGTACACCAGGATTCCATTCCATGCATTTCAACCAAGGAATATTCATCCCTTAGAGACTTTACTGTAAGGGAGTTTAGTGGGGTACAGTATAGTGGGGTTTCACTTTACTTTTTTTTTTTCAACTGTTCTTGTACATGTACATGTACACTGGTAACATTAGAAAAGGGGAAGACATAAGATGTACATGTATATGAGTAATGAACATAATATGAATAAACCATATCCTTATTCCTTTAGCAACAGAGATATTTAAACATGTACCTTTCAATGTCAATACCTCAACAATAACGATAATGAAGGAAATATTATTATTTATTGATTGCCTGTGGCGGTAACCAAAGAGTGAATTCAACCTTCTCTGCATCCCATGCCATTTATTGCAGTTATTCAAAATCACAGTCAATCTATGTCCAGTCTCTGGTATTCAAATACGTCTTCCTGGCATTTACAGCAGGTGAAAAAAAACAATAGAATAAAGTCTTGTTCTGTGTGATAACAACGGGCCTTACATTTAAAATTGTTTGTCAAAATGGGCCAAAGTAGACATAATTGTCAATATCTTACTAATGGAATTACCATGGTAAAATAAAGTTGTTATAAGTAGTTTTTTTTGAAAAACATTTCAGAATAAAAACTATACACATAATATACATATTCAAGTACAAATTAGGGTGTGAGAATGTCCAACGATAAAATATGCAAATACAAGCGCTAAAATGTAAGTGTTAAAATAAAAAAAAATATATGTATAAAAATACTATATAAATAACTTTGCACTGTTTGTTCAAGTTTATTTATTTATTTATTTATTTATTTTAACACTTACATTTTAGCGCTTGTATTTACATATTTTATCGTTGGACATTCTCACGCCCTAATTTGTACTTATATAAATTATGTATATTTCATTCGCTTTTTCTACGACTTGAAAATGATCTCAGAGAGATTGAAACGTCGTTTTTTATCACTAGTTTCTATTCTGAAAAATAAAGCTGATTGATTGATTGATGAGCTACATGTCATGATTTTATTAACAAGGATGCTGACTCCCCCTCCTTTTTTTTAATCATTACATTTTTAATCATCTTCTTGACTTGTCACAAGGAGCAAGTCTAGAATATCCATTCACTGCCAAGGCACACTACTTAAATACACTGCCACCGCAGTCTGCAGTCCCATAGTGGATGAATAAGAATAAGGAGAAAGAGTTGAATGGATGGCCACCACAGTCCACAGTCCTGTAGTGGGTGAATAAAAATAAGGACAAGGAGTTTAATTGCCGCACCTTCTTGTGATTTGTATGTTTGAATAACTCCATTCCCAAGCTCTCTCTGCTCTTATCTTAAAGAGACTGGGGACTGCAGTGGCAGCTTAAGAACCCTGCAAAGTGAAGGGGTATTCTAGAATCTAGCCTGTTATGTTACGATGGTCTTCTAAGTTTCATCTGAAAGCGACGTCAAGTTCTATTTCTAGGGAAATACCTTTTAGGCTGTACACGTGTTCACATCTTGATAGGCCTCGATTATATAATATAATTATAATCAAATTAAATTTGGACGGGGTTCACATCAACTAATTTTAGTCCCTGATTATTACAATTTGACAGCCACAACAACCGCAAGAAGACAGAGCTAGATTATACATTGTACAAGTACATGTACTATTCATAGACACCTAACTACATTGTAGACTGGGAATATTGGAGAATGATAGTTATATTTTAGTCAACTCTCGAAAAACAGCACCTGCTTGCTTCTCAAGACGTTTGCAGGTTTGATTTTCTCGATCTGTCCTGTAAGCGGGTAGTTCAAGACAGTTTTCTCGGGCAAATAACTTTTCAGATACCATTACAAATTTTCTACCTGCAAACTGCCATTCATTATATATCATTATTTTGACTCCAGGGCAAAATGAATCAATTCAAGACTCGGTAGGTTTTCCTGATCTAGCTTACATGGAACGTTGCTTCAAAGTAAACAACCGAAAGTTCTAACTACTTCCTTGTCTTCCAGATTTAACAGGAAATCCGCTTTAAATAACAGAATTGAGGTAGTTGCAGCTACATTCTTTTAATGCTTCCAGCCAATGATGATTGCATATTGACTTACTGGTTTAGTGACGGTGTTTTCCGACTCCCACAAAACTGATTTTCCTTGATAAACAGGACTTGAAGCTTCGTTGATCCCATCTGGAGCATGGAGACTACCAAAGGAAGAAATTAATGAATGAATCGAACCTATTAAACCTTCTCTGAACAAAGTTAACGCAGATCTAACTTCACATAAGCTTAAAAACAAGCAAGATCTTAAAGCTTACTCACCGAGTGATGATGCTGGCGAGAAATAAAACCAAGAAGAACAAGGCTGAACAAATTCTCATGACCCCCAAAAACTAGAGAGGCTAATGTTTAAGACTTAACCTTGATATTTTACAAAATATTGAGAAATAATAGCATAGTGAAGCACTGTGAACAGTAAGTGACGGCATCTCCTTGCCAAATCTCCGTCTTGTAGTTGAAACAGGCTCCATGACGATGACGTGTTGTAAATGACCGGTCAGACTGGTTCGTGAAAACGCGGGAAGCCGCTTGTTGTGCGTGGTCTCATACTGCCGAACGAAATGTGCGTGACACCCCGTGACCGTACAACCGTAGCCCCTTTTCCCGTAAACGATAGGTCCAGATAAAGAGGTTGGAAAATACCCAAACTTCAGAGAGAACAGCACTTCCCGATTTAAAGCAGCTGTGTAATGCAATACTATTTTGATTCGCTATCTGTGTGTCAGGTAGGCCGAATTGGAAAGTATTTGGAAATCCGATCAATCAACGACTTGCTCTTGACTCACTCATAGGTTAATGCAAGAGTGAATTAGGTAAGAGTGTTCCCATGGCCTGGGTGGACTCCTCAGCACAGTCATAAATGAGTCTATTTTTAGAATACCAGTTCCCGCAAAAATTAGTTGTCACGTACACGAAAAAACATGGCAGAAGCAGTCACGCGTGACATAGCTTCTCCTGATTGGTTAAAGTGGCGGCCCTTCTCTTGTTTTCGCTCGTCAAGTGTATCTAAAAATAAGTCCATTTGTTACAGTGCTGGGTCAAAACTGTAAATTAATAGAGGAACATTCTTACCTAATTCACTCTTGGTTGACGCTGATATCTCTAAATGTCGTGGGTCGTAGGTGACTGCTGGAAATAATGTATTGGAAAGCGTCCCTGGAATTTTTCGTCCACACTATCACAAGAATCGCGCATTTATCGAACAACAAAAGAAAATGTGGCATTTTACTCACGCAGTAGATGCACTTCGTCTACGAGCCAAGTGATCCGGACAAACTTGCAAATGAACTGTTATCCATCCAAAAGATGATGGGGATTTGTATTTATCGTTGGTGACTTGGGCATGCACACATTACTTCATTTATTTGCCGGGCTACTGAAAAATTCACCATCTCCTTTACTATAATCCGAGTTTTTCTTTCTATGGCCACCTCACCAATGCACCAGTCAATTGAAACCTCGGCCCCCCGACCCCAGGGAATTTATCATTTATCAAGTGTTAAAAAACGGCTTATTACCCCGTCCGCGGGGCCAAGACGTCTGTTAAAAGCCCCGCATAGCGGGGACATTCGAACTTAATGAAGAAACTCAACTCAAGTCGGGATTATTGTCTGCTCGAAGTAAATGTCAAACTTTAATTGTTCTTCGTTCTTTTATTAAAAACTGCAGCCTCTTTAATAACCTCAATATGCCGAATTTACGATGCAGAATTCCACTTTGATTTTGATAAGCAAGAGTTCATGTAAAATCGGGCATTGTGTCGGATATAGCGAATGGGTCATCCCCCAAACTACTTCAGAATTATATGGATCTTGGTATTATATGAGTGCAAATAGGGAAAGATTTCCGTACAGTTCCCTACATTAATTATACATTCATATTCCTACTAACCCTCTTCCAAAAAGAACGAGCGTGAATAGAGTTTTGCTAGGAATATGCATGCATAATGAAGTAGGGACCTGCACGGAAATCTTACCGCAAATAGGCGTGTGTTTTTAATGTCAAACACAACAGGTTCAGCACATAAAAAGAACATATTAGCTGTCTTACCTCAGTGACGTGAGTGAAAGTCGTGCCTTCGACTCGCCTGTCTTCCGCCGGAAAACGACCAAAACGTTGATAACCCGGGGGGGATACTCGATATATCCCTGGGTGGGGAGGTGCAGCGCGGCCCCTCATACCCTGACCCTGTTTAAGACAAATATCGCTGATTTTCCAACCCTATTTAAGACAGAATTCCGATTTTTGATACCCTGTTTAAGACATTATCAATGCCAAAGTCAACGGAAGTCAATATTAATTAACAAGAGCTTGTTGCTGTTTATCGTCCGAGAAAAGATATCCAGTTTAAGACAAAAATTGACAAATCGCCACCCTGATTAAGACAAAAAATGATAAATTCGATACCCTGTTTAAGACAAAATCCCGAAAAACATACCCTGGCTGGCCGCACGTCCCCATTAAGCCCTTGTAAGGGAATACCCCCCCGGCGGTTGATAACGACCCAGTTTTATATGATACTCTATAAATACCTGAGCCGATATCTCGAACGCTTCGTAAAATAAGGTGATTTTGACTACACTACCCAATCGGACACATCCCAACTAGCTCAACCACGTCACAACTGTGTAGATACTTAGGCATGTAGGACAGCAACCGCCACAAGCCGGTTTATTCTGATTGCCATAAGCGAAGAAACTCCGCCCTCACATAACAATATGATCGTATACCTGATATTAATGATGTACTAAAAACTAATTACAGGAAAGCTACGCTGGGCACCTTCCGGATACGAAAACCCAAAACCGTGTAGGAAAAAGGGAACGTACTCTCCAAACCCTATGCAAGTGCCACCCCCTATGGAGGTTAAGGGAAAAAGTTGGCGAAGAAAGCTGACCTAGACTGATTCAAAACCCTACTGGGTTCACTACTTATACGACAAATTACCCATAATCCCCACCCAACGACCGGACCCAGTCCTCTGGTCCGTGCCGGCAAAATAAATATTTCTGCCAATTTGTCAGAAATATTATGATTTAAAATAAGCTATTTAAAATAAATTTCAAATTGATAGTGATGAAAACGCTTCTAAATGCTCTTATCCCAAATATCCGCAACAATAATTCACTCCGTATAAACTTTGATCAACTTAGACTTAATTATAAAAATATGTAACTCTCTTCTCCTTCAAAGGTATTCCCATCATGATTCAATCACTTAAAACTTAAACAAAAGTAAATAGGCAATTTCCCCGAAAACTAGGTACCTTCTCCATCAAAAAAATTCTCATTATGATTCTGTTACAACTTTAACAAAGTGGGTAGGCAACTTTCCCGATAAATGCATATACATAAGAAAATGGTGTATACACTCCTTCAAAAATATTTCCATTACGATTAAATCTGTTAAAACCTGAACAAAGTGGGTAGGCAACTTTCCCTAACAAAAATGTATATCAATTGGTATTTTTCTTAACGAAAGCTGACTTGACACCAAAGCTACCTCCATGCAATAACCTATAGTTTGCAGCGAATAGGTGGTTATCTTTATCTACACATATATGAAAACAGAGGTGAATTTCACCCATTTCAGTCCCGACATGACAGATTTACCGTACTAAGATTTTTGATCAGATTGAAGGCTTTGCTGTTTAGTCCTTCATGTTAAATCCCCGCTGTCGCCCCCTCTTAAGCGATAGCATGCTGTTAAACCACTGCCCCATGGCCCCGGTTTCAATGACATTTTGTTAAATCCACCGCCCACCGGGGCCAACGCGCCGCTAAAAGTGCATTAAATCCCGGCTTTGGACACTTTAAATCCTCGCTATGTTCCGGGGATCGGAAGGCCGGGGGTTTCAATTGACTGATGCATACGCTCCAACCAAATTTCGGCAATCTAGCACAAGTCCACTCAAGCTCTTCTCAACAAGGTTTTGCAACAGATGTGGCTTCACAGCAAATTTGGTAATGTACCGCGCCTGTACCCGCTGAAGCTCTGAAAATTGCCAAGATAATTGCGAGAATCATGCATTTCTTCATTCTGAATGTTTTATCTTGGTCATGAAGAGAACATTATAGAAAAATAGGCAGTCATGGACTGCATGTTGCTACCTTTGTAAGGTAGAATGAAAGTTGAACATCATTCCTTTGATTATTTGAACAATCACACGTACAATCTCTGAGGATAACAAACATCCAAGATACAAGATACTAACGAATACGGTATGCAGAGAACCAGCATCGGTGTCGATCGAAGCCCGACCGTGCGATTCCGAACACTATACAAAGATTACGACTACATACCCCGACTCTTACAAGGTGCCAACACGGTGGCTACCCTCAACGAGTAGTAGCCACAAATGATGATTTCCAATACGTTCCCTCGCAGATTATGTCCTCCCCTGTTCAACCGTGCGACACAACCAAATGAAAATTAACGCAAGTGGAAATCAAGACACAGAGAAACGACATCACTACAATAAGTTTAAAACTACGTTTAATCGTTTTCCATAAAATTTATTATTTAATTGGTAGCCATCAAGGCTCAATTTATACGACAAAGTTGGGCAAAGCTTTAACCCTTTAGCTCCACAGTAACACTTGTAATCCCTTCCAATATGAATATACCGTGCGGTAATCCGACGAAAATCGACAGTAATTCACTCAGTACGACAAAAAAAATAATAATAATAAAAAATAATCTTAGAGCTTGGACCACCTCCGTAGTTACCATTATCGTGACACAAACTTGGTGTAAGTCCAGTTCCGTCACGCGTAGCGTTGTGCGATAAGAGCAAATACACGGCTGGTGCCCATACCCGCAAGTGTTCAAAAGGTAGGTAACGCTTTCCACCGGATAAGTCACTACCTAGCGGGTAAACGCTACCAAAACCAATTGAGTTATCGTGCAGGTAGTGACTTTATCCAGTGGATAACACTATCCACCCTTCGAACAACTGGCGCAACGTGCTGAAGGAAATTGATTGCGTTGTTCAATCCGACAAGCTAGCAAGCGGCCATGCGCCAACAGACTTTTTAATGTTTCATGAATGCATTTGTGGAATACCATTTGGTGAAACTGCCCAAACCACAAAGGCTTTAGCAAACTGTTTACGACGTTAATATGCCATACACGTATATACTTAAAACCAGAGAAAACTGATTGCCTCACCGGTTGGATAGTCACCGCCTTATTCTCAGAACAAAGATACCGTTCAATTCAAAATTAAAAACAAACAAACAAGAAACACAATCTCTATGCAGCGGCGCTATTTCGTGATTCATCTCTCTTCTAATAGAATTTGAAACCGATGCTTTGAAAATAGGCACGCGGAAGAATTTGCTACCTTTGAATGGGGAAATGACATTGTAAACAGATTGCACGATTTCCACGACCCAATGTATATTTTTCCGTTTCCCCAATTGTGTACTGTACGTAGACAGCCGTGACGATCGATACATCGCCCTTTCAATAAATAAAACACTATTTCTGCAGCTTATTTTACCACCAACCTTGATTTTATCAATGTTACACTTTACTACAATATGTTGTTAAATACTTCCAACACTGTACCTATAAAAAACAACACTGCTTTGTCACGAAAGTGGGTATATAACAAAAATACCAATTTACTTCGCAAATTTCCTGATTGACTGCTTCGGCTGTTTTGCAACGCTCCTCCCCAAGCCTCAGAAGAAAGGCTGCGTAATGAACTGAGCCCGCGATTGTGCGTGGAAGAGTTGCTAAGCAACATCCATGAACGGAAAGTTGCATCTCTTTCTCACAAGCAAAGGCATTGTCTCGCGTTGAACATTTTGCCCTGCTTCAACCTCCATTATTGAGAGGAAAAGTTCAATTGCTTGCAGAAAGCTCTTATTTACAGGTGTAAACCTAAGACTTTCAATTGAATGTCCCTTGCTTAAAATTTCTTGCAAGATAAATTGACATTTCCACACCCTTTCCCGAGAAAAAACCGCTGGCAATTGCCCTTCAAGAGCATTGTTCGAGAACGAATGTGTTAAAGGTTCGTGAACCCCCCACCCTGCTAAATTTTCCAACCACACCGGGAAAATAATTCCTGCGGCTGGTCACGAAAACTCGGCCTATCGTCGGTTGCAAGCATGTGCCCCGAGCACACGGTCGGATGAAATGTACCCAACAGTTCTTTTAATTTATCTAAAATAATTCTATTACGACATGATACCAAATTCATCAGGCTACAATCTCAGCACGCGGCCACCGCAGTATCGACACGGCAAAAATTCTCTACACCGCACATCAGGCGACATCCATCCCTTGTGAGTGCCTTCCTCCGAAGGACCTAACTGTTCAAGAATCTGTAAAATTTGACGAGCAGTTCCGTCGTTTTGATCCAACGCCTCATCATTGTCAAGTTGACTAAGTCCTGTTTCTGTTTTCTCCAGTATTGAATTTTTCGGTACCTCGCTGTTGTCCATAGTTTGAATGTTCGTTTCGCTCGCGACTTCGGTTTGTGCCTGTGGTGTAATCATTTCGTCGCCATCTTGGAAAGATAGGATGGCCGACTCGTGATCGTGTGCGACCATTCTGCTGTTTATTACGCTTTGCAATTGATGCTGTTGTATTCTAAGTTCCTTCCTCTCGTCCAGCATTCGTTTGACCAAATCTTGCAGCTGGTTCATTTTTTCCTACAAAGTTAAGGAAATTTGTTAAAAAAATAATTTAAGGAATGAGCTTGCGTGTTCGTTAAAAATCATAGGTCTGTGCAGAGGCGCGAGTTAGCACGTGTCACTTGATCGGAAGACCTTAGATAACAACAACCAGACAGAACCAGATTCAGTGACCATCGGTTTTCGTGAAAACATGGGTCTGTTTGGGGTGCTCATTCTCGCGGGCTCAGAAAATCTGGCTCTGGTCGTTGTTATGTAAGGATTTTCCACATCCCCAAGTCATTTTCCAGTTGGGTTTTTCCCGGTAGATGATCGAGCAAATTCTGCCCGTAAGTTTGTTTGTTATTTACGTGTTTCGTTTCGTTTAATCAACCTAGTTTCTCATCTCGGAACATTTTCTATTTCGGTCGAACCACACCTCATGAATGACAGGCCTCTCGAAAGTATCAGCCGTCGGTTGTTCAAAAGGTGGATAACGCTATCCACCGGATAAATCACCATCCAGCGGATTAAGGCCAGCAAACTGAACCAATTGAGTTATCGAGTGTATAGCGCTATCCGCCCTTCGAACTACTGGAGCCTGATCTCTCGAAATAGTCAGACCTCTTGGATGAATCAGAACTAAAATGAATGAACAACAATCCCACAGTGTACGTTCTTAAAAGAGGCCCATGCAGGGACCGCGAGGGGTAAGGGCTTTTTCTTGGGGGGGGGGGGG
>BLFK01000748.1:1008976-1026151 GCA_014634185.1 Astreopora myriophthalma
ACTTTGTCAAGTTTCAATCCATTTCCATTCTCGCCATCCTCAGGTGCAGATGAGAAAAAATAGTTTCAGGGCACTAACATGGTTCTTGTTAAAGAACGTTTAGCATTATTGGTTTCCGTTGATGTGCAAGCGTTTTCTGGCCGTTTAGAGTACGGCTCAAATAGCGTGACACTGCCCCTTTCACATCTTGAAACATTTGTTCTCGGTCATTATATGCCCGTGGGATAAAGAGAATTGACACCGTTAAGCCTACCCGGTCATCGGACATAAGCAGGGCCCGAAATTAACTTTTCTAGGCAGGCGCCAACTGGCGACTGAAATTTGTTTTTCAGTCGCCATGTGGAAAAATGTGGTCGCCAAAAAGTGTCAATAAATTTTTTCCTTCGCAGCGAAACACGAACCAAAATTTTTGGTCGCCAGACGGAAAATGCTGGTCGCCAATTTTTCTTTTAAGAATCCGCAAAGGACCAGGGAGGCAGAATTGTATAAACAGTTCCCGTCTCCGGTTACAGTCAAGCCCACGGGCTTGCCGGCAAAATATTTGCAATCTAGGTCATCCGGAATCAAACCAGTGCTGAAATCATCTTTTGAGCTCTTTGACAGATCTACATTTCCACCTTTTGACGCCCAGAGAATATCTAAATCTTCAACTAATTTCTTCGCAGATGGTCCGTCTCCACTTTGTAATAAATTACGGAAAGATTCCAGAACATCTTTGGACACCACATCGCCTGAATAAATATTCATGGCGAAAGAGCGCACATGGCCTCTTGCGCCCGCAATACGTATGTCATGGCTGAAGAGCTGAAAAAAACATGGCGGTGCAGCTTCGCATTGATCGTAGCTGTGAAACGTTGTGGTAGATTTATAATAACAGGAAAATCGGCTTAATACTTCAAAAGCAGCGGAAAGGTAAAAAGTAAGTGACCAATTGGCGGGCGGCTTTGAATTTTATTTGAATCGATTTGGCTGAAAATCAACGTTATTGTTTGTATAATTATCGTGGCATGAAATAGTTAATCGCCCGCTGGCGACCAGTTGTGAAATTCTGGTCGCCAGTGCAATATTTTTAGTCGCATTGGCGACCAGGAAAGCGCAATTTCGGACCCCGATAAGGCTCTTCAATTTTTCCGCTACAGCACCTAAGTCTGATAAACGATACGACTTGTAGTTCCTGCACTCCGTTTGGTTCTGTTCCAGCTGAGTTTTGTTTTCGAAAATTGCAATTATTGTCGTTACAAAATTGAACTTGAATTAATTGAATAACGCGAAATAATTCCGTCACTGTTCATTTTGACACCGCTCATCAGTCCCAGATAGAACATATTGCAATTTTTCGGTGACCCGCCGTACGTGAGTAGAAATCCGCAGAGAAAAAGATCACACAACCGCTGGGGGGGTGACCAGGCTTTCACTAGCGACAGACTCAGGGTTGTACTCAGAAGAGTTAAGTATTACGATCTAGTGAAAACCAAACATCAGAGAGTCGAAAGCGAGCACTGAGATTGGATTTTTCGCCTGCTTCTGCTTGCGACTCCGATAATGCAGTTTTCACAAAATTGTAAGCGAAGGAGTCGTTGTTGGAAGCGGAGTCGGAAGAAAATGGAAACGTTCTGATCCTTGCGTCTCCGATTCTGTTGAGCTTACGACTCTTCTTAAGCCGCTGTTACACGTTGAAACATTTAGCTGAAACTTATGTGGAACGGCGCTGCGAAACAAGTTTCACAAAGTGTTGTTACGCGGTGAAACTCTTGTTTTCATCACTACTGCGATCGTTGCGATCGTTGTAGAAGCAGAAAGCGGTTCTACTTTTCGTAAAACTTGCCTCGCAACGGAAGTTCAAAACGTTTAACGAAACCGACGATGTTACACGGTGCAACGTCGTTTCTCAGCGCCGTCCCACACAAGTTTCAGCTAAAAGTTTCGACGTGTAGCAGCGGCTTTATGTCTCCATCGTTCTGTTTTCACCTTGCATTGTCACAAGCGCTCTTACGTCTCCAACTCCGTCGTTAGTGGAAACCAGCCTTCACAGACGAGGCCACACAATCCACGTGCTAAATCTATAGCTCACCAAGGGCCATTTTGATGGCCTGGCGCAAAGTTGCACTTTTCCCATCTCTCGTCACGCAAAGTCACGCAAAGTCACGCAAGCGACGTTCCATACCTGTAATTTACTGAAGGCCATTTTGATGGCGTCGTGTGACATGTCTTCCTGCTCTAGCTGCTCCAGGGGAACATTGGGTAGTTCTGGCTCCTCCTTTCTCTCTATTTGTGACTTCTGTTTCTCTACCACAGCCTGAAGTAGATGAATCTTTTGCTGTTGCTCGTGGAGCTGCTGCTGGAATTGTTCCTGCACCTGAGGAATAAAACGTTAGCATGCCACAGCTCTCAAACGCATTATCAGGATGCCGGTAACGGACCGGTAACGGCAATGAAAACTTCGCTTTGAAATAGAAATGAGTGTTATTGTAATCACTTCGCGATTATTTCAATTTTCCAGTATACGTAAAAAGTGTATCTGTTATCTAAAAATGAAACTGGTATGAAGCCCGTTCGATTTTGAAGTGAGAAAGAAATACTCAACACCGTGTGCTGACCTTCTCCCAAGCCGCCAACAAAGGCGTTCTTGTTTTACAGAGGACGGCAAAGAAATGTACCAAATACTAAAACGAATGTACAGAGTGAGCAGAAAGGTATTTTTACTAATTAAATCTGCGCCTAGTTGTTCGAAGGGTGGACAGCGCTATCCTCTGGATAAATCACCATTTGCTGGATAACGCAAATGGTTTTGCTTGCACTTATCCGCTCGATAGCGATTTATGGATAGGGTTATCCAGCTTTTGAACAAGCGAGACCTGTTGTTTTGTGGGATTCGCGTTGCCGTTGGCGTCCTCGTTCCTTAAGCTCCTTATATCTTGCCTCCGAAGCGAGTGGTTTTAATTGTGTTTCTACTTATGGCCTTTTGATTGTCTGTCATAAAAAAAGAACACTTGGAAGTTTATGAGTGTTCGGCACAATCCAACTCGTCTGCACAGCAACGGCACGAAAACGCTGTTTATTATGGAGCCTAGTTCATTCACTAAGAGACCCAATTTCAACCCAACCTTTCAAAGGGGGTGCTTACCACAGAAATCGGCTGATAACGATCCATTATCCCCTACCCCACCCCGTTTGCAAAGATTTTGAGAGCGCACGTCCAAAGTCATTGAACAGGAATCTGGTCTAAAGATAAGCCGAAGGTGCATTCCTTGCGTCTATTCTGTTTGTCCCCATTCCGATTTAGGATTTCAGGCTCTTCTGAGTAACCCGAAACCCAAGTGCTCCTAAAAGGACTATTATATAACGTTCCGTTGACCAATTCGGATTCTCCACCGCTTAACTACTGCAGACTCGTGAGTGCTAAGCCAATAAACTAGGGGCCAAAATAACGCGCCTTTAGTGTATGTCCTGCATGCGGCATATTTCTCAAATAGCTGCGTTTCACTACTGCCGAGAAGATTTACATACCTGCCTGTACTGCTGTTGCAGTTGTTGATTCAGTTGTAGTTCCATGTGTTGTTGTAATCTATGAAAATCGTCTTCTTGTTGGTCCTGGGTTCTGTGTAAAATGTCCGTTAACTGATCGCGTTCCATCTCCAGTTGGCGGATAGACGCAGACAGTGAGTCGACCTACAGAAGGAGCAGAAGGCAAAACTAAGTCCCAGATTACTCCTAATTGGCGTCACATGACACTGACGCGGTTTCCAGTTGTTTGGAGCAATTGGTTTCATTTTGGTTTGCTTTACGATTGGATTAAAAAACTCTAGAGCACGCGGACTTACATAATTTACGTACATAATTTATTTGTTAACAGCAGGTCAGGAATAAAAGGCAGCATAAACGTTAATGTGGACCTTCTAATGCCAAGTTGGTCCAAGGTATACTTGTTTGAATTCATCCAATTTTAACCTTAGAACGCGAACCACGTATCTTACCATATCCTCCCTATTGGTGTACTTCGACTGGGGGCGAGGGTGCATTGGCCTTTGAGGTGCCATGTTGATGTCTTCACTGGAGTCCGTCTCGGCTGGGCTTTCACCCTCACTGAAGGTTCCGTTCATGTAAGGTGGTGATCCATCTAACATGTGCTCTGTAGCCTGTACTGGGATAACATCAGGAGGCAGTCTCTTGATTTGAATCTCGCCGTCTTCACTGTCTGTTGCACTATTTTGCATATGGTGTGCGTCTGAGCCGTTCAAAGCACGTTTGGACGCATCGTCTTCGTCTGGACCTGAACCTAACAAAAACCGCAAATATTTAAAGGGATAGGATCACTCTTTTTTTCAGTAGCACAATGAAAATCCAAAGGAAACTTGTTGGTTCATGGCAGCCACAAGATAACAGCTAAAATTCAATTACAAAGCTACTGTAATGCAAAGAAACTGTTTACAGATATTTTCAGCCGCAGACGACACAGATGGAGATGAGTTTAAACTTGAAACGTTCTTAGAGTTTTCCTCTTGTAACTTGCTAAAAATCGGTTGTAACATTTTTTACCTCATACTTTTGTTGTAGATTCAATTTATTTCTTGGAATTAGTGATTTAGATACGAGTTGAATGTTAAACAAGTGTTTAAACTATAAAACAAGAAGTCTGATTTCAAAAACTTTGGTTATAAAAGTTAACGCTATAAACTTATCGACGTTTCGATGTCGACGTGACATCATGATCAAGATATAAAATTCAGTGGAATGAAGAGAGCTAATATATACCAAATAAGAATACACATATTGTTCTAAAATACACTAGGGAAAAACTAAGCTAATTGAGATGAAAAAAAAAAAGTAGAAAGCGATAAAACCACGTAGCGACGATGTAAACAAAATATTTTAAAACAGCTTTGAGCTAATAGTCGTTTTGTTTGTTTCAAGTAGGCTTTAAGTCCCTTATGAACAGCATCTCAAACATAAGACAGTCCCACCTATTTTTGCACTTCCTTAAAATACTGAAAAGTGTCGAAAGGCTAGAAATGTCGCCGCCATGCGTCCGCATGTGCTCGCCGATGGCGGTTTTGCCTTCGTGTTCGTCGACTCTTTGGTGCAGGTGTCGGTTTGTATAGCCGACATAACCAGCCTGGGTTGGACTTACCCAGGATTAGCGCTAACCCTGCTTCGAACAACCCGTCCCAGGACCGTAACATATGGGTTATCCTACTTACGGGTTCCTGGTTCTATTGGAAATTTAAGGTCAGTGCAAATGAACTGAAGAGCAGCGTGTAGATACTTCGTTAACGTGGCTTATCAGTTCGTCAAGAGTACAGCAGGTATTATACTTCAAGATTGCTACGATATTTGTCAGCAAATAGCATTTCTATGTTCTCTCTCTTATGCTTTGTGCCTTGTCCCCTCAGTCGAGCAATACGGGAGCCTTGGTGAGGAGACGATGGTAATTAATTCAATAGCCACAGTAGGTTGCCTGGGGTCACGTGACCAAGCTCCTTCCAAAAAGCAAATTGTGTCGGTTGGGATTTGATAGATGAGGTAAGCAGAAAAGGGTCTCTTCAAATTGGTAATTGTTTTCCGCAGGCATAAAAACGAGAAATCAGATTATCTCATGCAAAAATTCAACCATACCTTTGGTTCCTGAAGGCTCCATACTGCCGCTGTTATTAGCGCTTCTTAGCAGTTCCTGCAGCTGCGCGTTTTCATCTGTTAACTGGTTGATCGTGCCCTGAAAGATATGAAATCAAGAAAAAGGGTCAAAGTAAATGCGTAGATCCCTTCAAAACGTGAACTTCTAGACTTGACAAGAACAGATCTTTTTTTTTTTAAGATTCAGCCTCGCTTGTTCCGGGTTCGAGAAAGTCCTTCTCGCTTCGTGTCCCTCGGGGAGGCGGCGAGGCACGAAGGCTGCTGTATTCACAGCCAACGATTTTCCCCTCTTTTCAAAAGCCAATACTTGAATTGATTTGTGGGTATCCCCAATAAATTATTAGTTGGGCTTCAAAACACCTTATCTTCCACCGAGAATAAAACGCCTCGTAAACATGACAACTAATCAAAAGCTCTGACTTGTCTTTTTTGACACAGCCCTTAACCAAACACTCTCCCTTAACTCAACGAAAACTGAGTTCCTTAAACCGCTTCACTGACCTAAATAAATTCTATTTTCCCGTTACTAAACGGTCGAGATCCAACATCGAGAAGCCAACCCCAAGATCAAACTAAAGACAACATAGCTCAGCGCACAAAACTACGCAGAATTTTCCCCGAATAATTCAACCACATTCGAAACTGACCTGTGCTGACTGCAGCCGGTGTTGTAGACTCTTGGCCAGCTCAGACTGATTCTTAGCGTCCTCATTATGTTCATTCAGTAAGAACTAGAAATTCATAAATAAATAAAGTAGAGAGGTTTTCAGTTAAACGTCGTAAGATCAAAGCCAAAGAAATTCCAGAGCTAAACACGTTCTGAAGGAAATACAATCTTCGGCCAATCACAAATCGGAGAAGTTCACGACTTGGTTTTACTAACCAATCAGAACGCGATGTAAACGCCGCCGGCGGGAAAACGAGAGTAACTAAGGCGCAATTGGTTTTAGTTTTGCACTTGATTGGCTGAAAAGTTCGCGCAAGTTACTTGATACAACTATGGAGCAAACCCATTCTCGTCGCCAGAGGCCGCGATTCTTTCGGTCAGCACAAAGAATAACGACCTCTGGCTGGTTCCGAACCAGGGAGTCCACGAATCACGGCATTCGGGCTCGTCTGCGCATTCTCAGAAATTTGAAACAATTAGTGAATGTGAACGGTTATTATAATAGACCGCTCCCGCGACTGCGCGTATTTCGGAACCGTTATTCTTGGTACTGACGGAAAAAATCGCGGCCTCTAGGGTCGAGAATGGAGCAAACCAACGCAAGCGCGTGATTACTTTCGACACTCGACTGAAAACCGCTCCAATTAAGAAATAAATTGGAAATAAGATTGGTACTTCCACAGAATGGAGTCCACTGAATTCAGATTGAATTGGAATATGGAAAAGTTTGTTGGTTTTCAAAGAGAAGGAAAAACTGGAGTACTCCGTGAAAAACCTCTCGGAGCAGAATCAGTAGAGAACGAGCAAAATGACGCCAAGTCCGGGAATCAAACCAGGGCCACACTGGTGTGAGGTGAGTGCTCCCACCACTACGCCATCCCTGCTCCCAAATAGCCCTACCCCCTACCCTACTAAAAGGTCCACTGGTGATAAAAGTCAAAACGATTATAGAGATTTTAAACTTCATGCCGTTTTTGTGGTTGTTTTATTAATAACCAGCTAGAGCGCTCTCTCAATGGAGAGCTTGCTCGCAGGGTATTGGCCACTCCAAAAATTACCAAAATGTGCAACATGCACTATGAGGTTAAGCCTTGCATTCAATGGTTGCGCAAATTAGCATTTCGCGTGTTAGTAGCACGTGCAGTCCGTGCGTTAGCATTGTACTTTTGACTTGCATGCGCCAGAATATAGACATTTACTTACTGTCTAACCAAACAATCCCGTAACACGCACTCCTGTTGAATATTAGGGAAAATTTTAGAGTGACCAATCGCCATTGCTTTATCAAGGAATGAAAGAAAAGACCTCGTTACATGACATACCTGCTCAGTCAGCCTAGCCTCTGATTGACTGAGCTCATCCTTGAGGGCAGCTAATTCAACCTCCTTCCTGGCAAGCTAATATACGATCACAAGGAAGGATGCATTAAGAAATACAAGCAAACAAACAAACAAATTAAAAAAAAAGGCAAAACAAAACAACAACAACAAAAAGAACATTAACATTGCGTCGTATGATTAACAGAAGTTTTACAGCTTGTCATCCAGTAACGGACGGTCCCGAAAGCGCAACTGGTAATCCCACCAAAAGAGAACTAAGAGGCGAGTCTCTAACGAAGCTGTTCGTGCTGCGTCGATAGTAACTAAGGGAGCTTTCCATTTGACAGAACTGACAGGCCAGACCGGGCATTTGGGTGGGCCTACTCTACAACGCCTTCAAAATACTGAACACACTTCTCGAGCATGATATATGCTTCTCTAAAAGAATGTAGAGGAATATACAAATATTTGTTCAAGTTGTTGCATTTTCCTTGCAAATTTACCGGTCTGGCCAGCCAGTTCTGACGAAAGGAAAGCGCCTTTAGAGTACTTAAAGTTAATTTGGTGACAACAGCGTTGATAATTTAAATATTTTGTCGACAAAACTTGGCTTCCCGCCGAAAAAATTTAAGTTAAAGCAACATTTTCCGGACTCATCTAAAAGTTTCAAAAGTTCCACACACAAGCCTTATCTTTAATAATCTAAACTTAATTAAACCTGTGCTTCCTGTCATATTTATCTTAGTTCCTTCGCTACCAGATGCGCACTTGGTTGGTCGATTGAAGCGAGTCTTACGCTTTCTACTAAATCAGCAAATTTCGTGCTCCTTCAGCTGTTTAGCGTGTCTCTGTTCACAGATTTCGCAGAATTCCTCGCTCGTTGTCAGATAGTTTCGGAATGTGTTGATTATCACTTTCCTTACCCACATTTACGATGTCAAAAACCCTTGCACCAACGAAACAAAAAATTGACTTTCCTCAAACGCTTAACGCCTCTAGTTTAATTTGAGGCGAAAAGGGCATCTCTGAGAGCGTTAGAGGAAAAGGGAAAGTTCTGGCCATAAACGCAAAGGCAGTGAAATGGGCTATTTTCGGCCATTTTGCTTAGGGGTTAACCTTACCATTTTGCCTGTAGCGAGCACGAAAACTAGCTCGTAAAAATGAGGCACTTCGTTGCAAGTTTTAGAACTTCCTTCCTGCCATTTAGCCGCCGCGGATGAATATGAGCCAACTTTCATTGTTGTGTACCAAGGTGTAAGGTTAAAAGGTTTGCTAGTTTAGACATGAGTAAAATTTGAAACGTGCACCTTTAGCAGCAAAGGGAACAAAGGCCATTTCTGATATCGCGAGCTATGCTCTTCGCTTTCAATAGGACTACTTAGTGTACTTTAAATCAATCCAACAACCTAGGTTTTCTCGGTATCACTGATACATGTTTGACACAAGCCTTCCCCCTGCCAAAGAAGCAGTTATGTCCAAGTGACGCAAATACTCATCGCTTCTTGGGATCACTCAGAAGGTCATTTTATGACTCAAATGTAGTCACTTCATCTTCCAAGTGGTACGTACATGTATTCGACCACCAGCGAATTCACGCATGCGCAGCCTTAAATCTAAAAGTGAAACAAACAAAAAATCTGAACCAGTAGTGGTACCTCGGACGTGTTGCCTGAGCGATGTACCATGACGAGTCTCCCCGAAAGTTCGGCCCGCGGATCGCTTATACCAACCCCCAGTTCCTCGCTGCTTTCAGATACCCGTCCACGGCAGCCTGTCTTCCCCTGACGCGGCAGTGAGGGAGAGAAATGTCGGCCCCTAGACCATATGAGACAGATCCCTTTCGTACTCACTGCTCAGTTCCGGTTAACTTAATGTAGGATTTCGAGCGATATACATTTGATATTGTAGTAATTTTCTCTTCATGTGGTATGCATTGGAGTAGACGGAAATCCGGTGTCAGTAGACGGTTTGAAATAATAGCGCATGCGTATTTGCCAAATTTGACAAACTGCTACCGATATGAAATATGAAGTGACACCTCAGTTGGCGTCTCTGAGCAATCCTTGACACGCTCCGCACCTGGCGAAGCATTAACCCTGCGACAGGAGATTATCAATACGGTTGTAAGTGGCATAATCGACTTACACTTGGATCCATTTGGATTCGGTCCTGCGTAAACATAGCCTTATATATCGATAAGGGGAGTAACACAATACTGCTGTAATAAACGTCGAAATTTGAGGTGTATTATGAAACCAGAAACGGATTGTCTTTCCGCAATGAATTCCTGATATTCTAGAGGTCTAAAGGACTTCAAAATCCTAGCATGTCGGGCGGTAAGCGTTTTTCATCATGTATTCCTACCGAGTCCTAGCTGATCATTTTAAACATCTTTTTCAAAGTGACCAACAATCCAACAGGTCTGAAGAGCAAGTCCAGGCCGGAATTTCGTACCACATAACATTGTCAGTTCCGCAAATATCGCCAAGCGATCTCTCTACCTCGATCATAAATGTGAAAAGCTGTGTTTAACTGTAGAGCCCGCTATTACCTGTGTATAACCCTGTATAGCCACATACAGCCCTGTACAGCACTGCATAGCACAGTGTAGCAGCGTACGGCCCTGTAGGTCCCTTTAAAGTTCGGTATATCCCAGCATATCCCCGTGTAGATGTGTTTAGCTGTGCGTATCCCTGTGTAGCCGTGTATATAGCACAGTACAGCTGTGTATACAACGGTATAGCTGTGTACAGCCGAGTGCAGCAATGCACGGTCCTGTCATCCTTTTGCTCATTGCGGGCTAAATGGTAAGGTGAACCCCTTAGCAAAATAGCCGAAAATAGCCAATTTCGCCGCCTTTCCGTTCATGGCCAAAACTTTGCCTCCAATGAACGCTCCCAGAGATGCCTTTCTTGGTGTAAACTAAACTAAAGGCCTTAAAGGTTTGAGAAAAGTCCGTTGTAGGGCTATTGGACCTCATTTTCATGGAATTTCACACAGTAAATTTGGTCATCTTTTTGCTCATTTCGGGCTAAATGTTAAGGTTGACCTCTTAGCAAAATGGCCAAAAATAGTTAATTTCACTTCCAGGTTTACGCTACTTTTATGTGCATGCCTCGTCTTGCCCGGTTGGACCTCAATTGCAAATTTGAGGCCAACCATATATGGTCATAGCCCTGTTGGAAACATAACTCGGGCTCTTCCGCCCAAGTAAAAAAAATTACACTTCAGGGCCAAGTTGTTGGAAGCAAGCTTAGCGCTATTCTGAGTTAAATACCATTCGTACTTAACTAGGTTTGGCGCTAAAGCCCCGGCTAAACTGTCAAACATTTTCGTTCAACATCGTGTTGGACGAAAATGTTTGGCCGTTTGGCCGCCTGTCTCAACATATGTTTGATCAAGATCAAACGTTTTCATCCAACAATTTGTGTTGTGAAGAAAACAATGTTTGACCGTTTCGCCACCGTGGCCAACACAGCTCGCGTCCTTGTTGGACGAAAATGCTTGATAATTTAGCCGGGGCTTAACCCTGCTTCAAGAAATCCGGACCAGATTAGATATCATCGAGGTAAGCAAGAACAAGAACAACAAAAACAACAACAACCACAACCACAACGACAACGACGATAACGACATCGATAATAATAATAATCTTCATCATTCATCACTGTCTGAGTTTATAAGCTACAGGTGTAAGCCAGAGAGATCTTAAAAAAACTCTACCTGTTCCGTGAGTCCCTGAGAGGATAACTCCAATTCCTCGCGAACAGCCGACATTTCGAAATCTTTTTGCCTCAGCTGCATATGAAATAGCAATGTAATCAACGCTCGGTGTCTCCTGCCATGAAAGGCCAGACCGTGCGGTTGCCATCAGGACGGCGTATAATTGTGTATTCACGAGCAGTCAGGATTTCACAAATATTCTTATCAAAGCAGACCGTGAAACGATTCTATACTCACTGAAAGAAATTCAAATGTTCATTAACAGATCGGGCATCAGATCCCACTCAGAAACAAACCTGCTCAAGGAGCTGCTGCGAAGAGATATCAAGTTCATCCCTCAGCGAAGAATACATACTCTCTCCTTTTGACACCTGGGAAGACAAACATCCATTATTGCAGGTCAGTTCTCTGCTGAAGAACCAACTGGTATCAGCTAAGGTCATAGAACAGAACATGGCCAATTGCCAAAAATGCAAGCAGGGAACGGTGGGGATCTAAATAATCAATACGGAAACTTCCCACAATTTGCTTCCTTTTACTCAAATGACTATAACAACCCCTCTCCCCCGGTCCAGGCAATAATTGGGAGAATTCGAGAGACAAGGATATGGGCCTCTGTTAATTGAGTCTTCCATAGTCTTTCTAGCCTGTGAATACAGCGCGCTTTAAAGAACCACCCTGCCAAGAAGTAAAATTCACCAACCTCTTCTCTTAGACTCTCTGAAGTTGTATTCAGCTGTTCTCTCAGTGACATAACTTCAGCAGTACTTGAAAAGAGCTAAAACCAGACAAACAAAAGATCTGAGATGTGATAGCTAGCCATTTCATTCTTTTAAGGCCCGTTTCTCAATCCTCCACAGAATTCGCGGGCCTGAGAGCCGTGAGGTATTATATTGCGTCCTCTATCGCTTGGATGCAGATTCCAGTAAACACTAGGAAAACTAGTCAACTCGCTGCTTTTGTTGAGTTAGAAACGTTTTCAACCTTTTAACTTTTAAAATTATCAAAATCAAATCCTGTTTGGGCATAAAGTGCTCGAAAATGATTTTTCGTTATGCCTACATTAGAAAAAAAAAACAAAAACAAAAACAAAACAAACAAACAAACAAACACAAAAACAAAACAAAAACGTATGTATTTTTCTTCATGTTCATGTAATAAGCTTAATTATACCCATATTTTGATTGGTTCTTACCGCCTGTTGTAGGACAGGCGTGTTGATGATAACATTAACAATGTTTTGCTGTGCCCCTTTTTAAAGCTGCAAATGCGCGCATGCGCGTTTCGACGTCATGTCTGATCGACTACTGAACAGTAAAGCATCGCGACATGGAATCTACCCACAGACGACAGTTCTCGCGTGTACTCTTGTCTTTAAAGGTGCTAAGGTGCTGTATATGCACAATAAACAATTATTGGATTGAGACTTTGTATGATAGCGTGAACTAGCAAAGTCCTCGTTTGTGTTATCCGCCTCAGCCTTCGTCTTCGACCAGCACGAGAAAATCTGCGTCTTGATAGTTATCGCTATCATACTTAACCTTCCCCAATAACTGTTAATTGTAATGAAAAAAAAAAAGGATTTTATAAGAAACTCTAAGGGTGGTTCACCATTTGTTTGGACTCTTCAAGTTCCACACCCATGTCACTAAGTTTTGTAGCCAGTTCATTTGCCATGTGCCGCTCTGTTTCCAAACTGCTGGTTAGGTCCATGTTCTCTTGGCTCTGCAAGATAAAATAAATAAAGAAAACAATTTAAGTAAACTAACAAGTCCACCATACAAAAGACAACGGCAAAAAACAAAACAAAACAAACAAAACAAAACCGTCAGGACACAAAAACTGATCATCCCGGTATGAAACAAGTGATCTTCCCTTTGTTCCTTTCTTTTCTTTCGTTGGAACACGAGATGACGCTGACTCGATATTTTGGACTCGTTTTGGCGATGTTCTTTGTCAACCCACAAGCTAAAGATTCGGCGGTTTCCAGCGAAACAAAAAGCAGGGTTGGCGTAGAGGTGTGAGCAATCGCCTTCCGCGAATTGTGACCTGGGTTCGATTCCCGGAGTCAGCGTCGTATGTAGGTTGAGTTTGTTAGTTCCCTACTCTGCCCCGAGAGGTTTTCTCCGGATACCCCGGTTCCCCCCCCCCCTCCTCTCCTCAAATTCTTAATCATTTGAATTGATTTGACTTCTGTGGTGGCCCCAATCTGTGTTCTAGCGATAAATCCATTGACATCTCAGTAAAGTTCAAATGGAGCGGTTTTCAATTGTGTCGAAAGTAATTACGCCATTGCTTTGCTCTACGATTAAATCAGGAAAAAAACAACAACAACAACAACAACAAAAAAAACGTTTCAACCAACTGGATACAAAAACGAATACAAAACCAAAACCACTTGCGACTTAGTCACTCTCGGTTTTCCGCGCTTGGTGCCGGCTGCATTGACTTGCTTTGCATTCTGGCCCGGGTTGCTCGAAGCATGGTTGGCGCTAACCAGGGTTTAATACCATGGAAATCTATCGGTATTGACACCTTTTAACCAATGATTAGCGCTAACCGGGCTTCGAGCAACCGGCCTCTGATTGGCGAGTAAAACCTTGTAAAACCTAGTAGTGAATAGCAGTGAATCACTTCGTTTTGTGGTTGCATGAAAAGTGTATTCCCTACAGAACGTGATTGGCTCTACAAATACTTTGGTTTTGGTTTTCGTTTTACGACACTCAGTTGAAAACCGCTCTATGAAACCAGCCTAAATCAAAATAGATCATTATGCCCTTAGAGTGTTTTCAGTCGAGTGTCGTAAGCAATTTCGCCATTGCTTTTGTCTTGCATTATCGCGCTTAGCCATTGGCTGAAAAATCTCGAGTCACATTTTCAGTCAATCAAAGGCAAAAGTAAAACCAATTGTGACTTGCTCTCACGCGTTTTCCGGCGCTTAACGCTGGCCGCACGTACTATTTGCTTTACCTTACGATCATTTGATTGACTGCGTCTGCCTTGAGTAGTTTTTGGTCTTGGTTTGACGACATTCAATTGAAAACCACTCGAGGTCAATTCTACAAGATTACAATAAGTTCATGCTCAGTTTCTTGCGCGTGATTCCCTAAAAGACGATCGGCCACGATTAAATGGTAGGTTTCTTTTCGGAATACTTTAAAAAGAAAAAGATCCAACAAAGAAAATGAAGTTGACTGTTACCATTCTAACAAATCTTTCTTCCAGCTCCTCCGTTTTTTCCTTCAATTCTTTGTTCTGTTTCAAGGCCCTTAAAAGATACAGAAAGAAATGCTCACCTTGAAGTACAATGACAATTTCATTTTCCTTCTTAATTTATTTGTTGAATTTGCCACAAATGAAACACAATACAAGAAACTAATTCAAAATGAGTTAAAGAAAGGTTACAAAGGTTCAAGGTTCAAGCAAAGGTTCAGTTGGAAGAACTATTTAACACGCCAGGCAGTGTACACAAACATCGATTTAAGAGCAAACGAACAGGGGAGGGTACCTTGACTCCAAAGAGCTGGTAATACAGGCACATACAAAAGGACTGACGAGTCTGGTTTGTCATCAAAGGAAACAGTCAAAAAGTATAACTCTGTTATATTCAATGTCATCTGAATTATTTCTTCTCTTGTAAAATTCATTAATAATCCATGGTGGTGACAGCCAACAGAAACGCAGTATTCAGGTTACATGTTAACCTCTGTAATTCCCGATACAAAATATACAATATTCGCGCCTGATCTGCATTGGATTTACAACTGCCCATTGTAAAAACCCATACAGATTTGCCGCTCATGTATAGTGTTTTCACATGATATCGCGGCGGCCATGTTGGGGGAGTAAAACAGAGAAACGGGGGCCACCTTGGAGGAGTGAAATATTCTTTTGCGAATTGAACTCTATTTTTATGCAAATGATTTTGGTTTCAGTATGTAAATCTTGCTGCTGGTCACACGAGCGAAAAAAAAATATACACCTGTACGCAGGAACAGGTCACAGGTCACAGGTCACAGGTCATGGTTTTACCAATACCGAAACAACCCAAACCCTGTCCAAATGCTAACCTTGGGCCTGAAAACTTTATTTAAGCTCAACGTTCGCTTCAATAAATGTTCAGGATTGTTTCAGTATTGGTATAACAATGATTTGTGACTTGTGTTTTGTACCCGCCCCATATATAGGTATTTGTAAATCATAAGACGAGTCAAAGTCATAAACCACATCAGCAGTCAGAAAGATAAGAAACAGCTGCATGTCTGACCACAGCACCAGGAAGTATGTTCCATTCTCTTTCCAAGCAGTGCATGTTAGTTCTTCAACTCCTGGTCAAGGCGTTTTTTTGTTTGGTGCAGGTATGATATGATGCAGAAGTTGACTTTACCCGCTACAGTAAGACACTGGTTGATGGTATGACCGGAGGTTGACCCCCAAGGCCTCCCGCACAGCAGTCCAGTGCTTGAGCTATTCGAGCTACTTGAGAAGGGGCTCTCTGTCACCGTATTTTGAGGTCATTCGGAAAAATCTTTCGTTAATTACGAGTCTTATACTCGAAAATGATAACATGAAACTCCTTTACTTGTGTGATTATTATTGACAAACGAGATGATTCCGAGCAAAAATGACCATTATAAAGGCGGAACATGTGAAACTTTAAAAAAATCGGGCCGACTTTGTTCAAGATGACCTAAATGCAATCCGTTTCCATCTTGTACTTTTCTGCCCATCTGTGTACTTCCATGGCTTTGTTGTATTTCTTTTATGTTGTTCTACGGTTGTAAGCCGTTATTGTGGATCTTTATTTTATTTTATTTTATGAGCATCTGATGTACCATGAAATTGTCTCAAGTTGCGTGACAACACTGTCACCTCACCTGCTGATAGTCTCCTTATCACTCTGTGCAGTCTCTAAGAGCGTGGCTTTATCAATGGCTTCCTCTCCCATCCGGGCAAGAGCTGATTCTAACTCTTGAATTCTCAACAGATATCTTTCCTGCTCCCTGAATTCATAGAAGAGAAACAACACCAACCGTAAGAACATGCATAATGCATGCACGATTCACTTCACATTTTGGTACTTGAATCTGGGTCGAGATAGAAGGTAAAGTTACGTCCAAACCAATTAACAATTAGACCCGTAGCCCGCAAGGGTTACGGGCAATAGCCCATGAGGCGAAGCCGAATGGGCTATTGACCCGCGGCCCTTGAGGGTGAAGGGTTTAATTGTTTTAGTATCGCCCAACTAGTCGGACAGAAAAGGCAATAATAAAGTTAGCAAATGCAAGTTGAAGAAATGTTTATTTGGGAACAAAACGAAAGAAAGCATCACGCTTTAAGCTACTCGAGGACTATTTACTGATAGTCCCCTAGTAGCGTAGCCGATGAAAATGCAGGATTTGCATTAGTCCACTAGTTGGGTGATACTAAAGATAGATAGTTTATTGTAGTAAAAAACTTGCAGCTGTAAAGCTGAATTGCGCTTTTACAATATGAAAAATATATACAATTATAGTGAAAACTATAATAAAAAAAAACTAATATAAAGCTTAAAACTATTTAAATATATATTACAAAATTCGTTCTCATTCACATTAGAAAGCCCTCCGAAGAACTATGTTTCATTATTAATACATGATCTTACTAAAAAACTGTTCTTAAAGCGTTCAGTCCTGCATTTGGGAGTCACAAACCGCCTTTCCAGGCGAAGATTATAGCGAGACGGCCCCGAAAATGGAAGCATGCTGTGCAAGCGATGGGCCGGATCATTGGCAATCGAAGAGAAGGTCTTCTTACACAAATTAGCGATGAAGTCTAAAATAGAATCAACATGTA
>BLFK01000748.1:1046751-1051751 GCA_014634185.1 Astreopora myriophthalma
ATTTGGGAACAACAACAAACATGATGTCATTTATTTGTTGTTACTTCAGTTCTGATACGGCCAGCAGTTTTTGGCAGAATGTGACATGCATACGTAATCACCTAAATGAACCTTCTAGATAGGAAAGAGAAGGTGGCAATTTTTTCGGTAACGTTTGTCCCAGGAATGTGTACTTCTAATGTACTTCTAGTATTCATCTATTGCTGCTCAATTGTATTTGGCACCTCGACCAAGCAGGATTATGGCAGAAAGTCTTGAGAAACTGCAATCCCCACAAGGGAGATACCGATCACATTTAACCAAAACTTTCAAGAAAGCCCCCATTTTTTTTGTAATGTTTGTCCTACAATTGTTTCCCTGGGTAAAGTCTGTCTTGAACTTCAGACCTGGATATTTCTAGTATTCATCTATTGCCGCTACAGTGTGCAGATTTTAACTATTCAAATCCCAGTTTTTCAAGGCCTGCACAACTTTATCCAGTGGATAAGTCACTTTTATTCTTTTTTTCCTCAGCACATGAACAGGCAGAATTCCAAACCCACACCCAATACGATTGGTTCCAAAACTTGGGCTGAATTGATGCATCAGAGGCTTGGGATGTGTAACCATCACTTCTTTTTACTTTTTTGATAATTATTATGTTTACAGCATTTACTACAAAGTACTTTGAAAAGCATTCCCTCTTTTTGGATACTGTTTATCACTTGAAAAACCCTTTTGTTACCCTAGATGTCATTTGAATTGAATTAATTGTTGTTTTTGCTTTAGTAGCAGAGTCACCAGACTTAGTTGGTCTGTATTAGGAAAAACTGTGCCCTCCATCCTGAGATTTTGGGCACAGTTACAATAATTATGAACAAAAACACTATTAATATGTGTAACCATGAATTTAAAAAAATAATAATAATAATAACAATATTAATAATAATAATAACCACAGTAAGTAACATGTATGTAAGTAACGGAGAGTACAAAATACTTGGGAAAAGTTAAACTTTGAGTTGACACCCAAATGTTAAAAAGCTGGATTATCATAATGACAAACAATGTATCCTTTAAACTTTGAGTCGACACCCAAATTTTAAAAAGCTGGATTATCATAATGACAAACAATGTATCCTTTGGATAATAAAAGTGATTCAGGGTTTAACCAACTGGCATCATCATTTTGGCATGACAATAAGCTGTATGCCAAAGCATAATTACAGAATTTTGATCAACTTGGACTTCAAGGACACCACTTTTAACACCCTTATTTCAAATAGCAAACTTTTTCAGAGGGAATTGCATTTAAAGATACATTGATTGGCAGAATTACCTGTCATTTAAACTGGTTGAAGGGGGCCCACCTCCATGATTGCTTTCAAGTGCCTTGCAAAGAACAAATAGGTTAGTGTGAAATAAGATGTTATGGTGCATCATTGGTAAGAACAGTCATGGTCCAAAATAATTATATTGGCCTAACATTGAAACTACTAACTTACAACATTTGAAATCACCCAACTGCCATAAAGTAACTTATTTTTATGAACTTCCATTTTAAAAGTTAACATGCATATAACAAAGATTGAAGATGACTGTACAATGTACTTCAGTGGACCTTTTTTACCGATACAGTGGCCATCTTGGATTCTACTGTTCTGGTAGAGATATTATGGGATGCCCAGGGGGCAAATTCATACTTGTCATGGCTATAAATTTGGTTTTCCTTTGAAAATCTTCAAGCCACTTTGATTTTTACATCCTTTGTTTCACACCACAATTAATTTGAGACAAAGGGAAATACGAAAATTGATCTGCTTTGAAAATTACATGTACAGTTGTATTCATGAACCAAAACCAAATTTATACTCATGTTGTGTGCAAATTTGTCCCTTGGGCATCCCATAATATCTTTTTCAGAACAATAGCATTCAAGATGACCACCATATTGGTAAAGAGGTCCATTACTTTTGTATCACTTAAGTACTAATGGTAAGGTGTACATTTAAATTAGCCTATCATAAAGGCATTCAGAAGCTGGTTGTTTCAAGCAGAAGCCTTCATTAGAGGGTGTGTTACAGCATTCAGGCCCTTTGCAATAGCCACTTGCCTACAAAGAGCAAATGGTTGAAACATTAGCTGCTGAATCTCTACCATGGCAAACTTAGGTAAACAGTTTACTGGGCCATTTTACTGCTGTTTGCTCAGAGACCTACATATAGGTAGATGTTGCCTGCGACTGGCAACAAGGTGGTCAGTGACTTTGTTTTGACTCAGACCTCACTGATTTCATGTAAATCATGTTGTTGTTACGCTGACTAGTCTTCATTTACAGGATAAAGCACAGAGGTTTGTTTCAAAACAAGGTTACCGGTCAGCCGTCTTGCTTCCGTAATTCTTTGAAAATAGGTCAGGTACGTAAGTCAAAGCAAAAATTATGCTGAAATGTTCTGTTGTTAAAAATTCACTCCACTGATGCAGCAGTTCAAAAATGAAATCTATCATTTTTTAAAAGAACTAATTTCCAACTTTAGGTGACAACTTGCTTTCTTACTGAACACAAAGCTGAAAGAGTGGCTATAAACACGTAATATCAACTTTAACTACTTCGCAACAGCTAATATTCTCATCAGCAGCATATTGCAAAGGTCAGATTATGAAGCGATGTATGGCAACATGACAAAAAACTCTTCTCTGATTCGTAAGTACTAACTTGATGTGCCTGGGTGCCGTGCTCCTCTAGAAGGTAGCTTCTACAAAACACAAAATTAATACAAGTAAAGAAATAAATCCTGTAAGAACTCTCTTCATTTTACAAGACTACTCTTCCTTTCTCCAAGAAAGTATTCAATGCTGTGGTTCAAATTTAATGCTAGAACAATTTTTTTAAAAATAGTTTCTTTTTTGTGTTCAAACATTCCAGATTATGGTGACAAATCTACAACAATGGAAATTAAAGTTAAATGGGTTTAAGATGCTTTAAGCATGGAAAACAATTAAACCACAACACCAGACTTGACTACACCAGCCTTTAAATGAGCACATCTGTTGGACCCTCTCAAAGTCGCTTTTAAGATTTTCAAGTACTGCGAAGGTATTGTTTTGTTTCAAAGCTCACATTTAATTTGCATACAATGTAGATTACCCCCTTCCCTTTACTTCAGCTTATACCTTTGACCTGCCTATAAAAATTACAATTATGGTAATAAATTAAAAATTGTACATAACATTTAATTGCACTGTACCACAACTTGATTTCCATACAACAATAGTTAGTTGCTCTAATCCAGCTGTCAAAGGCTGCACAAGCAAGCAATGTTAAAGCCAAGAATCACTGTATGCACAAGGTTAATTATGACACTTACCCATTGATTGGCGGTGATAATGACAATGTTGAACGTTGGTCATGTGCCTTTGAAACATCACAATATTAAAGATCAGAAAACTATACACAAAAAAGTAATCTGCACATACATATTGAAACAAGAATTTATTGGTTTTGTTGCTGTACAGCTGACTCAAAGAGATTGTTACATGTAGCTGTAGGCTGCAGTCATGATTGTTGACCAAAACAATCCTCTGGGATGAAGGACATGTTCGTTGGCCTTCAGTGTAGAAATCAACTATTACTTGTTCAGGACTTTGATCAAGTTCTACTTTTGTTATTATTTTGGCAAAAAAGGCTATGGGTGTTTTTCATTGGGCATGTTCTGAATGACTTACTGAAACCTAATTCAAGAAGTTTTAAGTCACTCAGATGCAAAATAGGTGTTGACTATTGTGTGCTGCCAAATTACTTACAGAGGTGGCTTCCAAACTCACATAAAACAATCAATATAAACTACAGTGTAAGTGGCTATTTTCTTCATTCTTATTATAGAATACAGTCAAATAGAAAACGACCACAATTTAAATTTCCTGGTCGTAGCTGATGAACATTCTTTTAATTCTCATACTTGGCATGTAAGAGACAGTAATTATGGCAACCTTAAGATTAGAGCATAAGTATGACTATGAGTATGAGTTTCCTGTTCTGAGCAGAGTCGGCATAACTGTGAGAGCACTCACCTCCCACCAACGTGGCCCGGGTTCAATTCACGGAATAGATGTCATTTGTGGGCTGAGTTTGTTGGTTCCTCTTCTCTGCTCCGAGAGGTTTTACCCCGGGTACTCCCGGTTTTCCCTTCTCCTCAAAAACCAATATTTGATGTTTGATTTGCTTCCTTGATTTGTTATTTGTCGAGCGTTTCATACATGAGCCCAACTCGGGAGACTGGGCAACCACTCCCTACGCTTTCGACGCTAAATAATTTAAATTATTCTGAGCATGTGCACCTCGAAAAATTTGGACCTCCAAACCTACTAAACGCTGTGCTCAGTATGGAAAACTCGTACTTGTAGTCCTACTAATAGTTGTATACTCCAATCTAAGGGTCCCTACTAATTAATATTATGAATCACTGAATCACTGAATCATTGCCATCCCAATTTCCAATAAATTATACCTTTACCAACATCATAATAATTTTTGCAAATGTTATTAATAATAATTTTTGCAACTATTAAATTATGGGTCAGCAAGAAATTCATTCAAGTTGTGTCTGCTTGTATCCATATCCAATAAGTGTACTCTCAAATCGAGAAAATTAATCAAAATGCCTATTCTCCTGAACGATCACTGGGGTAATAAATCAAAAACACAATTTTTAATTTCCAACTCCGCATGTGGATTAAGCTTATATTCAAAATAACAAGTATCACAGCTCTTCTAGTGTGAAAGATCTCTCTCAAAAAATACACGTACTTTGCTGGCTTGCAATTGCATTCCAATTTTAATAGTGCAAACCGATAGGGCGATCAGTAGCCAACCAAAAATGGCCAAGTACGCTACTCGTTCTTAGTGAAATCAGCCGAGTTGAAATGTAAACACTGAAACTGTGCGGGTCAAGTAATTTGGCGATGATTTATGTGAATCTCGACATCAAGCAAAGCGCAACAGTGATAATAACAAATTACCA
>BLFK01000748.1:1056371-1093702 GCA_014634185.1 Astreopora myriophthalma
GGGGAGCCTGCAGCTGCAAAACCAGCAGAATAGGTCGTATTTATATTTGCGACTAAAAGGACAGCTTGGTTTTTGTGTGATATTGGTTTTCCTTATGATAAATGTCTCCTTCTCTGAAAAACGTGATTCAAGCTTTACTCAGTCACAAAAGGGGATGCTTTTAACGTCATTAACATCATGACATCTGGAGAACTTAACTTGGAATATTCGACCATAGTTCGTTGCCATAGACTTTCCAATGTCAAATTCCACGTGCACGGATAAGTATTTTTTGGAATTGTAGAACTGAGATAGCCTGCGTCACAGACAGACTAAACCGCCGGTCTATACAGTGGGCCCCCCCACTATACACGTAACTGGGTTTTTTTCAAACCTGGGTTTTTTTCAAACCTGGGTTTTTTTCAGACCTGGGTTTGAGTTACATGTCAGGCTGCGCGCAGGCTAAACTGAGACTGCAATATGTAATTTCTGACGGTTGAGCGTGCGAATAAGAGAAATTGAAATTTCTACGGCACGGGAACTGAAGGGTCTGGGTACGTTTGGTGCAAGGCATGATGGGTATTAGGTCTATAAAGTGTTAGCTCATCACGTGGTGAGCCACTCTTGGCCTGTATCAGTCCGTGTAACTAGGTGGTTCATGCCTTCTGCTGGTGCGAGGCCAAAAGAAACCAAAATAAACCTAATGGATTGCATTTGTCTGTGTAGTGAAATGTAAAATTTAAGGCTTAAGTCTGGCGGGGACGGCTATTCATAGAGTTATTTTTACGGAGTTACTTTTATAGAGTTAGAGTTAAGCCTCCAAAATCCTGAATTCATGATTTTGGAAGGGTTAGCTTAAAGTTTAGTGATTAGGTCTAAACCATGAGTTAAGAGTCAAGTCGGTTCATTTAATTTTGGCTTTCCAGAATGTTGAATTCAGGATTTTGGCAGTCCAAAATCTTGAATTCAGGATTTTGGCAGCCAAAATTAAATGAACCGACTTGACTCTTAAATCATGGTTTAGACCTTATCACTAAACGTTAAGCTAACCCTTCCAAAATCATGAATTCAGGGGATTTTGGCAGTCATTAACTCTAACTCTAAGTCATAACTCTACTGAAATAACTCTATTGTTAGTCGATCTCAAGTCTGGCTCGTTGCGACTAACAGAACAACGTGAAAATCACTGCCACGTTTATTTTATGCTTTGTGTTTTTATTTGATAGGGAACACATGCGCATAGAGTTGTGGGACGTCCTTCCTATCGCCTCTAGCGCCCCTGTGTTCCCGCCTCTTTCCTGGTGAGTATTTCTTAAAAGCCCCGATGTCGCGATTTTTAGAGACGATGTTTTTAAGATACACTGGATATCGTAATACCGAAATAGACCAGGAAATTTCCTGGGCTTTCGAAACGCAGTCCTCTGGAAATGAGGTGGAAAGAAAAAAAAACTAAAAAAAAAACTAAAAAAAACCCCACATTGTGCAAGTGATCTAGAATCGCATTGTGCGATTCGTCTGCACGTGACATAAGAAAGAAAAGGTACCCTTTACAATGTATTTTACATTTAAGAACTGAAAATATACTTCCAAAACGGAATGAGATAATCATCTTATCATACAAGTAAACTTCTTGTAAAAAATGTTATAATTTCTAATGAGCCATAACCGAGCTAACTTCAGCATCCTTTTCGAAAGGAGTCCATGTGCGAAGTCGTTCTTAAGAAAACATTGCCTACAGTTTTCCCGCTCTTGCAGCAAAGTTGGCATAAGTCCTCTGAAATTGCGTTAACAATCTCAAGAGATCTTCGCACCGCAACGAAGCGATTCATGCTATTAACTTGTCATTAAGTCGCAATGGTTATTGTACCTTATAATTGCTAAACAAGATGTACTCAAGCGTTACCATAAGGAGAGCGCTACTCTGGCATCAAGAAACCCCTAAAGACGAGCCGTCATTTTGGCTTAAGGTGGTCCCGTCTCAAAAATAAACTGGAAGACCCATCTCTTTAGTCATGACCAGTCTAGCATCAGGATGAAACCTTCTGCAAAGGATGAAAATCCGTTGGGGGAGTAAGCGTCACCTTATATTTTTTGAGAAATTAAGTTGGCCTATTAAAAGTGTCGACACTGGCTTGAGCCACCTTAAAGTAGCGCCACCTTACAGTGACTGTGGCTTCTACAGTTGGCACATCAATGTATTCCCAAGAAAAGGTTCTAAATCTTGGTAATTGAGCAATGTAAAGACGCCTAATTATAGAATTTGTAGTGAAGAGAACAGAAAACCTTACTCAATTTTTCCGTTTCCTTTCAAAATTAATTAGTGACAGTACCATGCAGGCAAAAGAATAATAAAAACCCTGACACTTAATTAAGGTTTATATATAGTAATTAGGATCTCGAGGCTGTACACTGTAAGTAGCGTCATGAGAAGGTAACCCACAAGATGGAAAGCTCTCAGCTGGCTCTGATTGCGGGTTTGCACCTTGCTCACGACCCCTGTGATTTGCTCTTATTCCCTCATCGTCACTTTGTCTTAAAGTTGTATCCACATCAACAGCAAAACGAGTCTCCGAGTCCATCGGTCCCGAAGTGAAGTCATGTTCATTTGTTTGTGGTCCCTCTAAACCGCTACCAGTGACCGTAATGGCCCCGCTTTTGCTTTCAGACTCGACATCTTGTTCACAGTTTTCAGTTGACACTGTTAAGTTGAGTCTGTTCGATTCAGAGTTGCCAACAACCCCAACTGAGGCTTGCTGCAAAACAGCAGAGGGAGACTTTTCTTGAAGGTTTTGGTGAAAGGTTTCAGTGGATGGGGCCTCCATGGAACTGTTCGATTCTGAGTTACCAGCGTGCGCGATACCAACAGAGGCTTGCTGGACAATTGCGGAAGAATTCCCTTGAACTTTATGCCTAGGGCTATTGAGACGTGTAGGGGATAACAAATTCCTATTTACATAAGAGGAACCATTGGGCTGATTGAATGTGGGCCCAGTCATAACACGCTGAAACCCGGAACCAGACTGCAGTCGATGCAGGCCACTGGTATTGTAATTTCTAATCAACACTCCGCGCGATGCACCACGCCTTGCTTGGGAGAGACCACCTAAAATACCAACTGATGGAATAAAGAACTGTCCATTGCGGAAAGAATTTCCCATCTGCTCAAAATCGCTGTTTTTTGAAGCGTCAAATGCATTCAAAACCCCTCCACGAAGGAAGGGTGAAAGGCGAGGCACCATAATTTCCTGGCGCCCAATTGTCATGGATTGAGAACCCCCGGCACAATAACCACCACGACTGTGCAAAAACTGATCGTCTCTTGTCCCACCATCTTTGGTAATAAGACGAACGTCGCTTTGAGATTGACCCAGAAAGGACGCTCCTTTCTTGGTTTCTCCAAAACTCTGAGAATTTGGGGTACTGGATTTTTCAAACGCTCCAGTTCGCAGCTGAGAACTCGAGTTGAGGTCCAGCATTGAGGATGATAATCTCCTCAAGATGCGTCTTTGATCAAGACCTCTTTTTGGGCTTGACGAAAATCGGACGTTTCCGTTCTGTGGTGGAAAGACGCGGAAAGGCGTTTAGAATGAAATTTACCGGAGCATAGAAATCTAATTAGTAAATTATAACAGTTAAAATTTATAATCAAACTAAGCAGCGAGTATACGACATGATTACGCATTATTTCAACAATACAACGGTGTCAGCGCGTTCTCACTAAGCCCTTGGACCTTGTGCCCACCTGTGGATGTTCCCGAAATTTGACCCTTTAGAGTTCGTGCTGTCACTTCTAACGGTAATCTAACGCCAAAAAGAAAATGACGAATGGGAGGTGCGGGTGGAGAGCGATGGAAAAAAAAAAGTAGAACTGGAAAAATAAATATAATAGAGAAAAAAACAACAACAACAAACAAATACAAAAACAAACAGGGTTAATGAAGTGGTGAGAGCAATCGCATTTCAGGAATGCGTCCCAGGTTCGATTCCCGGACTCGGTGCTCTAAGCGGGTTGAATTTATTCGTTATCTTCTCTGCCCCCCAAGAAGTGTTTCTCCGGATAGTTCGCTTTGGTCGCCTTCTCAAAACCAATTAGCGGTAAATATATTGACACTGGTCATGATGATGATGATGATGATGATGATGATGATGATGATTAAACCTACCTTCCTAGCATTTGCTTCCATGTATCGATTCTGGCGTTCTTCAATGTCATCCATTCTGTCCTTGAGTATGCTCACCTCGCTTTCTAAAGCGCCGCCCTCGGCGCCAACTGTCGCATCCTGGTGCTTTGTTAGTTGGATCGTGTTTGATGGATAAGTGGAAGAACGAGGGGAACGATCCTAAAACAAAGCATGGAAATTTCAGAAAACATTTTTATAAAGAACAAATTAAAATCTCCAGAAATACCGTAATGGAGAAGAGAAGAAGTGAAAAACAAAACAAAACAAAGAACAAACCAAAGAAAACAAAACATCAGACCACACGAAGTAAAATGAACACTCACCAATTTCTTGAACACCAGCTTGGAAGATTGCACTTGCATTGTAGTTTCATGAAGCTGTCTTCTCAAATCCTCAATCTGCTTTCTGTACTTCTCCTCAAGACGAACTCTTTGTCTATCATAGTCCGCTTCAATCTGAATTTTATCTTGCCTATAGCTAACCTTGATTTCCGTCTTCTCTTTCCTCAATATCTCCACCTCACGCTGCAGATCACGCAGTTTGTCTTCCATTTTCCCCGTTCCACTGAAAACCCTGGAATCCACATCAAATGCCGATTTGTAAAACGACTCTTCGCTTGACGAGATTGTCTTCAAAACGAGATTGTAAGAGCCCCGAGGAATGAAGCTAGTAAGTTTCGTTTCGATTTGTTGTCTCTGTTCTTGCAGAGAAGAGATCTCTTTTCTCAAAGCACTCATTGTATCCTCGTACTTTCCTCTCTCTTTGTCTAAGAGAGCTCGATATTCCATTTGCAGCCCATCTCTGAGTTCACTCTCTACATTTGTCATATTCTGCTCGAGCTCCGTTTTCTTGTACTCAAATTTAACCTCCAGTTGGTGCATTTCTAGTTGATGCTTTTCCTCCATACTCTGTATTCTTCCTTCAGTTGCAGTCAGTTTCCTTCTAAGGTCATTCATTGATTTTTGAGTACCCTCTTTCTCTCTTCGAAGTTGTTCGCATTCATCTGTAGCTTTTGTCATTTTCTCCGACAGCTCAGTTATTCGTCTCTTGCTGTTACTTTTCTCCTTTTTCAGCCTGTTCAGGAGAATGTCCTTTTCTTGCCTCAACTTTTTAACCTCCTCCGTGAGCTTGTGAGTTGTGATGTGAAGCAGTCTGCTTTCGCCCATTTTGTTACGCATTATCGTTTGCCTCTCTTCCCGTAGTTGGCCTTGAAGATATTGCTTTTCGTTCTCAAAAGCTTCCATTTGAAGCTTTATCTGTCCTTTGAGCTCGTCCATCTGTTCATTATGGTCTGTCGCCAGATAGTCCATGTGCCCAGACGTACCCTCTCCTGTAACAGGTTCCAAACACATGATCTCTTCCTTTGAGGATGTGCTCTCCTCTTTGGAGATCGCCTTCTTCGGTTTAACGCTTTCCCTTCCATGAGGATCCATTTTTCGTGTGAATCCTTCCTCAATCTCGCTTTTTACTTTCTTGATCATTTGCTTGCTGTCGTACTCCAAGTCTTCAATTTCTCGGAGGTGCCTTCTTTCTGTGTCTCTAAGCGTCTCTTTTAGTTCTTTGTCCGATATTGCCTCAGTGGACAAATTCGTGCCAGGTTGGCTCACCGTACCATTTGCCCAGCTATCTTCATGCCCGAAATAACTTGCCGTCTGACCTGTTCTAAGTTCTCCAAAAGTCGGGTTTTGCCGTCCAAGCTTTGTCTCTACTTCATTTATTCGCTTTTCCATAGATTGACTCTCCTCTTCAAACCGCCTTTTGTACGTCTCCTTCTCCTTTAGTAGGTCGGTTCGGATTCGCTGTTTTTCTTCTTCTAACTTTCTGATTTCCTCATCGTACTTCTTTTTATTTTCAAACAAGGTCGCTTCAAGTTGCTCCGTCTGTCTCTTAAAAGCCTGAACGCTCTTGTCCAATTCCTCCTTAATGGTTGCGGCCTTGCCTCTCTCGAAGTTTAACTCTTCTGTTAAACGAATCGTCACCTCACTTTTCGTTCTTTCCAGGCGGTCTTTGGCTCTTTCTAAATCATGAATCCTCGTCTCAAAGGAGTTTAATTCAGCCTCCATGATTCTGTTAGTCTTCATCTGTTCAGTGTATTTCCGTTCGATCGATTCTTTCTCGTTCAAGAGTTCGCTGATTTGCAAAGACTTTTCTTTGGTGTAATTCCTTATTAAACCCTCTCTCTCCTTTTTGAAATTTTCATCCATTTGCCGAATCCTCTCTGAAAGATTTTCTGCTTCTTCAGTGAGTCTCCTGTTCTTATCGTCAACCCGTTTTACCGACGACAATGAATCATCCAACTCTTTTATCAACTCCTTCTGCTTACGGACTATTTCGTCCTTCTTGGCAGTAAGCTCCTCAATTTCTTCACACAGCTGTGAATTTTTATCCTCCAGCTCCTTCTTTTTCTTGGCATCTTTTTCGAGAACTCGGCAGTTTTCTTTGAGCTCATCTATCTCAGCCTCTAGATCTTTCACTTTTTTACTTTTCCCGTAGTGCGGCTTTTTGCCTTCCTGGGAACTCTTACTTTCGTCCACGGTCGCTTTACCGATGGTTCCTGCAGCGACATTTTCCTCAAGTACGTCATTGATCTGGTAGAGAAGCCTCTTATTCTCTTCTTCAAGTATTTCTCTCTTCCGGACTTCTTCGGTAAGCTTTATTTTCCAGTCCTCTTCTTTTTTGAGCATCTGCGTCCCACTGATAACACCCTGGGCACCTGGGAAAGCTTGCTGCCTTGTGCTCGTCTGCATTATCACCTGACCAACAGCTGCAGCCTTACCATGCAAATAAAAGTCCTCCCTTTCCCTGTCAAATTGAACTTTCAACTCTTGTGCTTCGTGATGGAATCTAGACTCCATGTCTTTCCTTGTTCTCTCCGACTCTACTAAATCATTTAACAGGCGTTCGATTTCCACAGAAAGTTCGGCCTTCGCCTGAATTTCCTCCTCTAACGTTCGCCGTAGGTCCATGATATCCCGCGAATAGTTTTCTTCCAGAGAAGCCCTCTCATCGACAGCCTCATTTTCTGCTAGGTACGCTTCCTCGATTTTGAGAAGTAGTTCTTGCCTTTCTTCCTCTAGTTTACGAATATTAGTTTCCATTTGATTGTTTTGCTCTTGAAGTTGCTCGCTGTTGGCAATTTCGTTCTGAAGCCTCTCCTCCATTGTCTCAATTTCCTTGTCATACGATTGTTTCATCTGGGATATTTGCATTTCGTAGTCGTCAAAAGCCGTGGATTGAGAATGCAATTCATTTTCTAAAACCTTGCTCTCCCTCTTGTAAAACCTCAGACTTTCTTCGGCCTTGTTCTGAACCTCTTCGATAATTTTTTCTTGTTCACTGTTTGATCTTTCCAATTCTCTCACGCGTTCTTCCAGTTGAGTCTTTTCCTTTTGTAGAATGACAACGTCATCCCTGTCAAGCAACGTTTGCCTTTCCGTGCTCTGTTCAGAAACTCTTTCCTCCAGTACGACTTTGCTTTGTTCCTGTTTGTCTATAAAATCAATAATCTGTTTGAACAGTTCATTTTCTTGCGCCAAAATAGCAATCTCCTGCTTGTAAATAGCAGAGCTATCGGGAGCTAATAAGTTATCACTGCTTAGGTTGGCCACCAAGAAGCCACGGTGGTCAAGAGATGCATCAATTAAGTCACCTTGGGCCAGCTGTGCCGTCCTTGCACTTATTCTAGTTTGTACAGCGGATCTGAGCTGTTCAAACTGTGATTTAAGATGTCCGTTTTCAAGCCGCAGTGTTTGCAGATCTCCTTCGTAGCCCGAGAGGTTCCGCGAGAGCACGGACAGCTTTTCCTCGAAATAAACCTTTTGATCATACTCTTGCTGTAACTTGATCTGCAAAGTTTCTCTCTCTCTTCGCTCCCGCTCGTACCTTTGTCGGAGATCATCTCGGTCGCTTGCCAGCTGCTGGTAGGTGGATTCATAGTAAACTGGCCCTAGGCCTGATTGTATTGAATCGGTTTCATACTCGAATGCCATATCACTGGGCGGCACCTGCCTAGAGAATTCCGCATGCTGATCTGGTAGTTCTTCGTCGGAGTCCATCCTTAGTCTATGGTAATAAATGAAATGGATAAATTGTGGATAAATTTTGCAGCGTGAAAATGTTGTCCGTGCTGAGATTTTGATCCGTGCTTGCCCAGCCCAAGTCCCCAAATGTCAGGCCAGGCTTGGAAAGAAAACGTAATCGTAGAATTGCAGGTAATGGTAAAAGAGCCCACTATGGACAGTCCTGGTCAGGCTAAAGCAGAAAAGTGCAACATGTGAACGGTATTGGGCTGCTAACGAAACATTCAATTCTACCTTTCGTTTTGCTCATATTCAAGCAGATGAATCTCAGCCGCCATAAACTGTTCCCACCTTTCTAAACTTCAGAGTCTAGCTTTCGGTATTGACGGGACCACTACACTTTGCTATAAGAAAAACGATGAACGCTTCCTTAACCGCTATCCTAGTCCTCACATTGCGCTTGCCTAAACCAAACCCTATTGTACTTTTAAATATTGTGGCACCGCCATAGCGACAGTATAGTAGAAACCCCTTGTAAGTACCCGTTCTGATTTTCACTTGTGCCGTGCAAACATTCCTGTAGTGTTGGTAACCAAGTTTTTATTGTGGTCAGGAAGAACTGTAAAAATACATTTAGGTCAGCGGAACGTACATAACAGGCATATTTTTTACTATTCGCGGTCCCGTGAAAAAGATATTGATAGGCAAAAAGAGTAAAATCGTCCGAGGTGTGTGACTTTCCAATGACTGCGTTCACTTTGACAACTGAAAGGAAGTCATCTTTACAGTCAAGTGAAAGTGACTTCCGCTCAGTCAGTCAGTGTCATCAACAACAGTCCTTCTCAATCAGGATTACACTTCTACACTCACCGAGACGATCTTACTTCTGTTCTGTTCCGTTCTGATCTATTCGTTCCAGCACTCGGTTGACTTATGTCTGCTTTGGTTTATGTGGCCCCTTACACCAGAAGCCTTTTCTTGACATCATGACAAACTGGCCACTATTGCTGGGGAGAGAAAGGCCAAACCACGGCACTGGGAACGTACTACTCGTTACGAACAGTGTGTGGGTTCTTTAATGCCCCACAGAGTTTATGAACAAGGACTACGGTTTATAGTCCTTGTCCGAAAAGACTAAAGGACCAGGTGCCAATACAACGGCAGCACTTTCTCTTCATTTATTTTAAGACCCCGGGTGTTGGTCCGGCCTGAGTTTGAACCCACGACCTTCAGTGCCAAAGTCCAGTCCAGTGCTCTCCACCGAGCCAACTGGTCAACTCCGTCAAGTTGTGACGTACTCCTGGCTTTAAATCAATTACAGATCACATGTTGCAATGTCGCATGGATCATTTGTTGTCTTTTGAAATGCACCGAGTGCATGACATAGCTCGAAAGCTTGCTGCTTGCCAAACTTCAAAATTCCACAAACACGGGCTCCATTGCAGGTTTTGGAAATTAAATCTATGCAGAATCGAAATGATATTTTAAATTCAGCTCTGTTGTCGGCGAAAAAGTTGAACATAACCGGTTAAATCAAAGTCAATGTGCAGTAAAGTTTCTTAGCATTCCGAGTTTTCGACTTTTCGATGCTCGAAATTTGACTTCACACTTATCTCGTCAACGTCTGAATTCGCTAATCGAAAGCTGTTTTCTCTGGGGTTTTTTTGTTCACGAAGACCTTTCCCAATCATCAACTTCTACATTTTTTGTTAAACAGTACAAATAATGCGAAAATGATATGCACTCACCCGTTGTAACAAAGATGTTTGCCAACTCTTTAAAGTCGTGATGATAAAGTCGGGGTCTTCGTCATTATCTACACTGTAATCAACACTGTAGAGGGAGAAATTAAATAACCAACTACTGCAAATTATCAAGCTTGTGACGAGCAAAGAAAATCCGTAGGCAGACGCTAATTTAAACTCCTTGATGGAATAATCCGTACTTGAGTAGGAATACTGGTTGTGGGAAAACCCAAAAGTTCTGATTGGTCGCCCAGGATGTACCCGGAATCAAAATAAACCAGCGTTCTTTTCATGCTGTTTATATCTTGAGTATGGGCTTTGAGGCTTAAACCTGTGGCATACCACAAAATCTGTGAAATCTCGGGCATGTTCTTTAAAGACGTTCACTTTTCGGTTGGTTAAGCATTGTAGTCAATTTAAAATTAAAATTACACAGGGGGTTTAAGGTTTTATTGGTTTTATGGGAGGAACTTTATCGCCTGGTACCATATACAGTGAGGGTATTAATTCGGAGAGGCATATCCAAAGTTTAAAGTAACCTGTCCAGTCAATCATTCACTTTTTTAGTCGCGTTGAGTGAATCGTGTAATGTTTGGAAAACTTCACACCTACTTCAATTATTTCTTTGTGAAAACTGATACCAATAGTTTTTACGAAACAAGCACAATAACAAAAACAACACCAACAACTTGAGATGTATTAGGCTCTGCTTACAAGCACGTAGGGTAACCCTACAGCTCGGGTTACCCTAGCAGGAGGGTCAAACATAGCCCGGGTTTACAACCAAAATTTCACAGGTAGGGTTACCCTACCATCCGGGACAACTTTGTGTGCATGGTAACCACCAGCATCGCAAATACAATGGAAACCCCTCAAACGTTGTCCTGGGTAGGCGAGTTGTCCCTAGCAGAGCGTTTACAAGCGGGCAGCTAGGGTTACTCTGGCGCTAGGGTAACCCTTGGCTAGCACTCAGATGGGGTTCCCCTAGCTCCATTTCACATAGGGTAACACTAGTAATAGTGGGTACCCCTACCTGCTTGTCAACAACGCCGAAGTTTGTAGACAGGATCGAGACGTGCCCTCGACCTTCAGATTTGATTGATCAACCATTCATTTGATCACAACACTGGAGACTGGGTTCATACACGTACTCGATTGTTGTATTCTTTAACTAAGGTTCTGCTGGTTGGAATTCATAACTAGCGAGTGTTCAAAGTAACAATAATTTGTGTGGATCTTGAAACTTCAGTAGGAACATGCTGTTACCTCGAGTTGGAAATTTATTCTACTCTGTATACATTGTTTTTATATTTGGCAGAACTGCTACGGGTCTGACATTCAGAAGCTTGAGAGGTTTAATTTAAAGCTGTAAAATATGCTTCGGGGTAAGGGGGCTTTGTCTGACAATTGGGGCTCAACTTGATCTAATAAAGTAACAAGGAGATGTACATAATGGCCATCCCTGTGCTGGGAAAGCTATTCTTTGAGTTTTTATCAGCTCCCGTAGTCACATCTTCTCGAGGCTGTATGCCCACGGTAAAGCAAACAAAAACGACAGAGAAACTTCCCTGCAACGCTATCACTGTAATCGTCTGAACCTGACCGGAACAGCTCGTTATATCATAGCAGCTGCTGTGGCGCAGAATGTAGAACCTTGAAGTACCGCGGACGCCAAAACCAAAAGCGAAAGAATTCTGAATGGAGAGGAAACTGTTCAAAACAAACTGACGTGTCTTGAAAGCTAACATCGACGAAGACCAGTATCCAGAATTGCTTCTTACCATCAAAAGCCCTGGACACCGTCTTTATAGCACACAAACATGGCTTGAAAGAGAGGACTACTAGATTTAAGTGGAATGTGATTCCCCATCCTGAGGAGTAAAAGGAAAGAAACTCAGAGGGACAGTCTGCAAAGTGCCTTCTAAACAACTGCGCAACCAAAAAGGTACCAAGGTTAACAAATACTCTGAGATAAATTGAAGTTTTTTTTGATAATATTACTTTTACGTTGATGAACCTGTATTATTTCCTTCAAGATGTTTAGAAAGAGGCAGTCTCGACTACCTCTACTGCCCGCAATATCTTGACTCCCCTTGCACTGTTCGTGACTGCATTTCTATTTTTATCCAAAGATGGTGAGGCCACATGCACTGAAGCGAACATAGTTTTGCTGAAAATGGTTTTGGTCGTGTAGTTGACAGAGTATACTAAGGTCTTCCTCGGCAAATGACTTTTCTCTTGAAACTGGCAATTATTACTTTCGCGGACTATTTAAAAATTACTCCCCGTAGGCGAAGCGAATATCATGGATGAATCCCCGAGACGACACCGAGGGGATTAATCGACGATATTTGCGCCTGCCGAGCATGAGCTCGAGTCTTCTTTTTCGAGTCTTTCAAAGTATTACTTTCTGTTAGGTCGAAGAGGTAGGGGGGAGTTATATCACATACCATGGGTCACCCGTAAGAGGAGGTGGGTCTATAGCGGGTATATGGGTTTTCGAGTAATTTTTCTTAGCAAAGTCTAACAGGTAAGTCTGGCAGCAAATGCAAATTATCCCATCCTTTAATAATTTATATTACACCACATATCGCCATCAAGCGTTACGGGATGCACGCCTAAGGCCAGGCAATTTTTCGCTTTTAAAACTGGCGTGCAAAATTAAATAGAGTGCAAAGGAACACAACATCAACAACTTATGACGGTCAGTTTTTGCCGATGTTACTGCCTTAGTGGCGGAGGTCTGGATTTTGCTCCTGTCAAACGCAACCAATTTCCAAGGGAAAGCACCTTCCAAGAACAACCTCACACCGGAATAAAAACGTCTAAAACTCCTGGGAAGGAATGGATTTGTCTCGAATACCTGCAAAAATAATTTAAGATGCGCTTTCATCGACCGAAAAATTAGGCCTTGAAATTCAAGACATGCTTACAAAAACGATTGACATAGGAATATTCAGGATCCATTTTCGGAGATAATGAATCCCTACAGCCTATAAATTAAAAACAAAACTCACTGGACCCTGTCCCCACCCCAAGCGCTCCAACAAATTACAATGTACTAAAGTCAGGGATGGGTCGTTCATGAACGGCAAAAGTTTTTCTCCACATATACACCGCAGGACCGCTGTTGTCAAACAACAGACCTGTTCAATTTGCATTACTGAGCACACAAGCAACGTTGTCTTAATCACCAACAATTTGTTAATTAATTAGCCTGCTTTATAGTTCACTCCACTAATAATTTTGGAAGTCATTGAGTTTCGATGACATAATCAGCTTAATAAGTTTTCACAAATCAACCTTTCGTTTCTTAATAATTTGTACGGGGTGCCTGGCCAAAAAAGCTGAAAATCAAACTCGCAAATTCTTCTTTTCTGCAAACGCTGTTTAAGACGCGTTAGGTGTGGCAAAGAGAGGCCGCACATTATTTATACATGAAAGAACCGACAGGTGCTGAGATTAGGCTTTAAACAGTCCTTGTCTTTTTCTGGTCATTATTGAATTCTAAGGCTATTTTAGGATTAAAACTAAATGTTTTAGGGGATAGGTTTGGCAACCTTAGTTCCAAGAAACATGATATTTACGTGCAGCTAACGAGCGGTTATAACTGTACGTACAGCTAACTAGATAGTCTTCGCGGCCGACGTCTTCAGGTCAAAATACGTACTCTGCCCGCAACCTGCACTTCGTTCCCTTATCTGCTGATAGTGAGAATTTAAAAGAAATCAAAGCAATACAGGCTATGAAGCTCCTTTATTCTAAAAAGCGTCAAAGTGCAGCGTTGCCATTTGTAAACAAATAATAGTATAATGGCAGAGATCCATTAATTGAACTGTCGATGTTTGGCTTCATTTCTTTTGTTTTTCATTTATTATTTATTTGTGATAGATTCCCTATTGGCAGCGTTCCCTAGCATACTTAAGGCCCAAACTTGTAGCCAAGCTATCATACCGCCTGAGCACTGTTATCTATGCACCAGAGTTAGTTCAACCGTCACGAAGAGAAAGGTTTGTTTCTGTTTCTCGGTGTTCATTTTTACTTTGAGATTTCCTCGTGTAGTCCTAAAACATTGGCCAATCGTTTGAAGTTATACATTTTCTGTTAATGGGCAATTACGCCAAACATTAAACAAAAGTAAACGGATATTGAGTTGGAAAAATGGATGCTACTGTATTTATGAAAGATCCCAAAGCAATGTTGAATGCTAGTTAAACGGTTTTAATCTTTACGAAAAATATTGTCTGTACTTTTCGTGTATATGTATACCCGTTCAACCTTGTTGGTTCGGTTGATTGATAAATTTTACAAAGCAGATATCAGTTACCGGAATACACTGAAACGCTTACAATTCTTTGTTTGCGAGCGATACGTCTTTTTTTGGAATTGGTTCAGCAGATTTCATGATTTTATGTGAAAGACGAAAAGTGTTTTCGACAGAATGATTTCGTACTTGCGGAAACAGTAAGTGTGGAGCATACCGATCGTAGATCAATTCAGTTTATTTAGCCATTTTACAATAGAATTGCAAATTGGTGTACGCGTTTAAAAATGCCCGGCCCGGCCGATTTTGCTCACCAAAAGAGTATAACGGGAGTCCACGAGAAGTGAAACGGGTTGCTTTTCCTACAAAAGATACTAATCGCAATTCCATTTCAATTTCAGGTAGTAAACCTAGAAAATGGCAGACTTAGAAGCGAAAGTGGGGAAGCTGACAACCGAAAACGAAGACCTGAAATCTAAGGTAGCCGAACTGACTGAAAAAGTAGAGCACCTCATGAAAAGTGGGGCACATTTAATGGCGGGCAAGGCTGGAGCAGCAGAGGATACCGTCAAGGAGAAAGTAGCTGAAGAAAAAGAAAAGGCTGAAGACGCCGTGGAGGGTATTAAGGGAGCCCTAGGCTCCATCGGCCTTTAATAGCAAAAAAACAAAACAAAAACAAAACAAAAACAGAACATTGTAGATTGATTTAACTGATTCATATTCGCGTGCAAATTAGAAAGTTAGATTTCTTTTAAGCATGATTGATTTGAACATAGTTGCCTTAAATCATGCATGCTATGTAAAATTAAATTAGCTTTTATGGCCTAAATGATAAACCACATTGTGAACTATAAAAACTTTTGGCCACTGCACTTGAAAACAATATTTACTGATAAAGGGGAAAAGAAAACCTGTAATATATCAATGCGGAATGAAATTAATAAAACTGAACTTGTCTTGAGAAATGAATATTATCTGACAAACGATTAGCTCGAAAATGGAGCGCAACTGGCTCACAGAGGGCCAATGTAAAGGTTTATTACTGCCAGAAAAAATGCACCCTTAATTGCCTAGCTGCTGCCAAATGCAATTTACCGTATCAGCTTGGACGAATCTTTGAGCGTTTACATACACTTATTAGCTGAAGTTACAAGGGGCAAGGTTTGAGCGAAAGTGGTGTTTTGCTATGTTTCCCTTCCCATGGAGAAATGACTAAGAACTAGAAAACACGCCCTGAGTAAACCGCTGGTCGGATTTAACGGCTGCTTCATTTCCCCGCGTACAACTACCAGTGCGTGAGAGACCGAATTTTAGACACCGCACATGCAGCGCCGCTTGATTTGCTAAGTGACCTAAATTGCACGGGGGGTGCTTCACCCACACAAACGAGTGAATAACAAACAAATTCCGCTATAACCCAGCTGAAAATAGACCTCATCACGATTAATGACTCCATATTCGTTGCGGAATTACAGTGAACGTATGGAATCTGGCCGACTTTGGACCGCTGAACCCCGCTACAACGAGGTGAATTTTTAACAATTTTGATCAAAAGGATTTTTGTGAAAGCTTTTCGTTTATTGTCGTTGTAGTTTGAATATGTTCTTTCTAGTTCAGGAAAATAATGTCAGTACACATGCTTTTAAAAGACATTGTCGCTATCAAAATACTGCTTCCTTACCCGAGTTACAGGGGTTCAAAATCGGCCGAAATGCCATACATTCACCATAATTTTAGCTGTGTTTGCTGCCAACCAATATGGCGTCATTAACCGTGATAAGGTCTATTACCCAGGGATAAAAATTTGCCAAATTCTACTAAGGGAAAACAATGCTTATTTTCGGTGGTTCAAAGATGGGCAATTTCAATGTAAAGTTTTCTTTTTAATTATGTTCGCCCCCTTCGAAGGCTCGTTGTATGTCAAACTAAAACTAATTTCGCGTGGTGGTTTTCACGGTAGAATCTCGAGAGTAAAGCGTGTAGTAACCTCACATAGCGGTTCAGGACCTAGTCATGTGTCACTTATCGACGCCATGCTGGGACGCATTCCCAGCAAGGCTTACTTTGTTACATAAGTAAAACATTGGCCACCGAAGAAAATAAGACGAGTGCTGCAAAACGAATTTTGTTGTCTTTGAAATAGAAACACAGTGACTCTCAAGAACCTCTTGTTGTCAGTGGCTCTGGAAGGCTTGCGTCCCAGCACCATTGCAAACAAAAGATAACCAGGCACGTGACAAGGTCCTGCAAAGGGCCCATTGCTTTTGTTTTTGTTTTCAACTGCCTGGAAAAGCGCTCCTTGTCCATTTTACGCTGCAATTATGCAACATCGCTGGCTAGTGAAGAAATACGGTTAAATGCGGCTCGTAATTCAGAGACCGATCAGGCAGCGGCGTTCAGTTTGTGAGACGGCTGAACTTTAATTTAACCGCGCTCCCATTGGTTGTTACTTTGCAGCGTAATAAAGACGAAATGTAAAAAGCATAAATTTGCAAAATCTCCTGGGCCGGATTGCTCGAAGCAGGTTTGGTGCTAAACCATGATAAATGCCATGACAATCTTTAGGCTTTAATCGGACTTAAAATCAGGGTCAGAGAGCTGACTCGGCTTCGAACACCTCAGCCACCTTTTACAAGTGTGATGGTGTATCCACAGATAACATTCATCATTTCAAATCAGATAAAATTCATCAATTCATAAACCAACGTAGCCCGTTCCCTTTTACACTGGATGTGGACGATGTCATGCCGCGGTAGAAGAGGAAAAGCGGGCTTTTCTTTTCTGCGTTTCTCGCACCATATTCCTTTTGGTACGGATGCTTATACATAATTGTTTAACCCAGCAAGGCGCTTCCGGGAATCAAACAATGGTTCATTGCAAATAATGTATTAAGCGGCTCTTTTTGAGCAATCGCCGGTGAGATTTGTGGATTTCACGCAAAGACAAGATCCCCACAGGGCTGTGGATACGTTATTCTCGCAAACTGCATGAAATCAAGCGATTTTTACTTTGACGTTTTGTCAAATCTTGCTGTAAACTTCCATATTGATTTCTTAAGGTTAAGACGTTTTCTGAAGACAGTAGCTTGTTGTGTCACATCCCAGAAATACCAACAGCACCTACGGTATTTGTACGCTGTTCTAATAATTGTATACAGCGATATGTTCTGCTTTCCAGAATCGACCTAGGGTTTTACTCAGTCACAGCGACTGGACTTAAGTGCCATGCAGATAAGGCAAGAAATAACTAAAATAAAGGTTTGAAGTACATATTTATTCAAATAAACAAAACAGCACTAGAGATGGCTACTGTTTACCCACCGTCAGATCTTCGAATTTAATTTAAACAGGACTTTTGTTTTGGTGAATATTTTCTTACAGACAGCAGCAGGTTGTGTGGTCGCGTTTACTGTGCAAATTAAAAACAGTGGTTTTGAGGTTTTTGAAGAATTTGGCTCCATGTAAACAAGCAAAAACTGAAAAGTAGATGTCTCATATCGTTTTCGAGATAGAACACGACTATTAAAAGGAACTGTGCCGGGATGAATATCGTATTAAAACTGAATTTACGTGACGACAGGATCTCCACGTTATGACTCGACGTGCGCGACACGGACGGTCTGGTAATAGCTTTCGGTCTTCCGCGCGTGTGCTTTGCACTGACGAATAGCAAATACTGGATGTCTTCCCAAACCTGAAATTATCACGGCCCGTCTGACGTTATCTCGTGGATTATTTGGAGTGATATTTACTTAACACAAGCGAGGTGTTGAAAATAACTTCCAAGCGCCTGGCGCAGAAGATAGGAAAAACATCACATGTTTGGCTGAATGGAAAAATGAAGCTTTGCCAAACTGCACTGGAATATTCTGGTCGAGGGAAGCAGCCACTACATAAGGTGTGTGTCAGTCTTAAGAAACATGTAGCGGTGTCACACCGGTAAATATTACAACATTTCATTTTTGCACCCCTGGATACCTGAATAACTATCTAGCCAACCTGAACCTGAAGTATAAACCATGCGAATTAGTTTCCAGAATCGTTGAAGAGTTAACGTTTTCTTTGTTTGGCATTTTTTTGGTCAAGACCTTTGGTTAGTGCTGAAAGGACGAACACAATTCTAAAGCAGCACTTATGGAAGACGAGGAGAAAACTCAGACGAAAAAACACGAAACAGCATTGCGCAAAGGAGACGACGATGCTTCAAGGAAGGACATTGATGAGCAACGGTTGGAAGCTAACGAAAACGAATCACAAGCGAAGAAAGAGGAAAAAGAACCTCTGAAACAAGTGCTACTAATTAAGTCTTTTGATGGAAAAGAAACTGGAGATTTTAAAAGTGAGGACGAAGAAGACGAAAACGCAGACAGAGACGAAGTGGAGGGATCGTTAATGGAAGAGATGCCAGCAAGCGCAGATCACGAGAAAACCGCAGATCTGAAAGACGACACGACGAGTTTGGAAGACGATACTAATTTATCACCTAAAAATGAGCTTGACGAGTCAGGCATACACAATGCCTTTCCAGAGACCGATGAAATAAGGAGGTCCATCGAAGAAGATTTACGCGAGCAGACCAGCGATCCAGAAGGCAAGGATAATTTTCTCGATATTTCCGAAAAAGGCGCCCAGAACGCTTTGGGACCACAGATTAAAGGAAACGAAAAGAGTAAAGACGATGACAGTGGGGAGGAAATTGACGATGTCAATGAAAACGAAAAGGAATCACAAGCAAAGAAATTACATCTAAGTAAGCCTTTTGATGGAAAAGAAACCGGAGATTTTAAAAGTGAGGACGAAGAAGACGAAAACGCAGACAGGGACGAAGGGATGGGATCGGTAACGGAAGAGATGCCAGCAAGTGATGATCACGAGAAAACCGCAAGTCCAGAAGACGACACGACGGGCTTCGAAGACGATACTGATTTCTCAGCTAAAAATGAGCTTGATGGGTCTGACATAGACGATGCCTTTCCAGAGACAGATGAAATAAGGAGCTCCATCGATGAATATTCACGAGATCACATCAGCAATCCAGAAGGCAAGGATGATTTGCATGATATTTCCGAAAAAGGCGCCCAGAACGCTTTGGAACCACAGCTTAAGGGAAACCAAAAGATTACAGATGATCACAGTGGGGAGGAAATTAACAATGTCAACGAAAATGAAAAGGTAGAGGAGCATTGGAAAGTATCTGAGAGCCGTCAAACCTCAACACCAAGAGATGAAATCGACTTTGATGATGATGAAACGAAGCTGGGCCCTCAAGAGGGAGCACTGCTACCTCAAAATAATAACGAGGGCTCAAAAACATACAACGGGGAGTTCAGCGAAATCATCCCAGCGAACGGAGCATTAAAAGTAGATTCACGAGTGGAAGATGTCCCTACCAAAAGAAGCCGTCCAGACAAGGATGGCCTAGAGCAGAAGAGAGATGTTAAAGAGGAACAGAAAAGGTGTAATGAAAATGTTCCCGTGAGTGCTAGCAATGGTCATTATACTGGCAAAGTAAAAAATCCCGAAGAACGACAGCCCGGCGATCTGTCATTGCACAGTTCTGAAATGCATAGCAACGAAGACGCTCCCATGCCAGATGAACATTATAATAAGCCCAATGAGGCCGATGAGCCCGATAACACAGAGAGAGGATCGCATCTAGAAAATGGCTTGCCATTGGACGTTGGTGACGGTAGCATTTCTGGCGGCTTTTACGTCGATGATGACTTATCTTCAATATTTTCTGATGACAGTCGAGATACGTCCACCATTGAACAAGAAAACAGTATATTACGCGAAGCTATGACGCAGCTAAGAAACGATAATCCTGGGGTGTTCACCGACACTGTAAGCGAAACATCAGATGAGGCTGAGGACTTTTATCCCAACCCATATCACACTGGTGGCGATAGTAAACTACTCCCAAGTAAATCGACCGCAGACAAAGTCTTGAACGATGCAAGACTGAATGAGCTCATGCGAGAAAAAAGAGAATCGCAGGCGAAATTGCGGCAACTGGAAAGGGAAAAGGCAGCTGCTGACCGAAAGAACAGACAGGACAAAATAGACAGGAATTTCATGGAGGAAAGATTCTCTTTAAAGGCGTCTCAGCTTGAAAAGGAAATAAAATATTTAAAACAAGAAAATCAACGTCTGAAGCGTTCTGACCCTCAAAAAAAGGGAACAAATCCAAGCGCACTTAACAAGAGCTTCGGAAACACAAAAGAACCGTCTCTAAAATATCTATTTGGAGATGACGAAGACGGAAGTCTTGCGGAGGAGAATGGCTTCGCCACCGACATTGCCATGCTGGCAAAGGAAAATGAGAAATTAAGCGAAATAATTGACCACCTGCAAGAGACTCCAGGAAATGATTGTTTCAGCGAGTTTGTCGACAACTTAGACAGATACGTTCCCAAAGAAGAATATATTAAGCTCGAAAATGAAAAGTTTAAACTAGAGACAACACTGAGAGAAAAAGAGAGATCGTTAAAGGAACAAGAACGACTGTTAGAAGAGACAAAATTTGATTTGGAAGAAGAAATCGAAGTTCTCAGTCAGAATCTGAAGAAGGCTGCACTTAAGAACAAAGAGAAAGAAAAACTATTTAGCCAGTACGATATTAAAATGATGGAGGCCAAAGCTAAATTTACAGAAAAAATTGACAAGCTCGAAAGCAGACTAGAGCAAGAGATTTCAAACAAAAGGAAACTGGAGAGTGTCATCGTAAACCTAAAGAAGTGCAATGAGAGTTTTGACAAAGAAATCCACGGCATGAAGGATCGAATGAGAAGGCTTCAGAATCAAGGGCTGGAAAAAGATGAAAACACTCGTCGTGAAAAATCCGAAGTAGAACTACACTTACGTCAGGAAGCCGAAGAGAGAGCGAAGCTTGGACGAAACGTAGAAGCACTACTTCAAGACCTAATGCAACTGAAAAGTAAAATGCTTGAAGAAGCCGAAAACCACAACCGAGAAAAGGAAAAACTTAGGTCTGAGCTTGAAAACGAAAAAATGAAAATGATAAATGAACGAGAAAATGAACACCAACGTCTTATGTCTGAACTGGACGAAGAGAAGAAAAAGAACGAGCAGCTCAAAAGAAGAATGGCGGAGATCCCTCAGGAGACCATCGCAGCGTATATGGAAAATACGACTAAGCTCGAGATATTTGAAATCCCCATTATTGATATTGAAGCTGCCCCTGTGGAGAGATCAGTCCAAAACGAACAAGAAAAAGAACCAGGGAAAGACGACATGGTTATGACCTCGAACAACTTTTCAGATAACGGGCTACTGAATGTTAACAAGCCCGTCGAAGACAACACAGGAGATGTCAACAAACTAAAGAGGAAGGTCATGGAAATGACAAAAGTGAACGGCATCGTGCAGCGAAGGAACAAGGAAATAGAGGAGGAAAACATCAATTTGAAAGAAAAGATGGAAAGAGTTGGAAGAGACGTCAGCAGGTTGAGAGAACTTGAGGACAAAAACGAAGAACTTCAAGAGGAAATTGCAAGAAACGTCAAAAAGAAAAACGAAATGCAAAGGAAACAAGAGACTATGACGGAAGAAATGGAAGAAATCTCAAAGAAGTTGAAGAAAGTGGAAGGAAATAATTGTGACCTATCAGAAGAGGTGGACCGTTTGATCAAGAAGATCAAGACCATGGAAACAGAATTCGCGGAGGAAAGGTTAAAGCTTGCATCCTCCATTGAACAAGAGAAGAAAAGTGCAGCGAATGAGACAGAAAAGCGACTAGAGGAACAAAAGCGAAGAAGCAGGAACCTGGAGAATGAAATACAGGATTTAAACGCGGACATCAAAACTCTGAAGGACGCCAAACAAAAGGCAGAGGAAAACTTTGTAAACGACATGAGGGATCTTGTTGAAAGGCACAAAGTGGAGCTCGCAAATGAACGGGAAAGGCATCGTCAACTGCAAGATGAATTTAACAACAACGCAGGAACCGTAAGGAGAGTAACAGAAGAGTGGGAACAAATGCTGCGAAATGCTGTGAACCGTTACGAGGAGGACCTGCAAAAAGGTGAAGATGAAAGGAGAAAAATGGCCGATGACTTTCATCGCCAGAAGGAAGAGATGAAGTCTAAATTCGACCAGGAACATGGAAGCTTGCAACAGCGAATTCAAGAGATCGAGAAAACTGGACGATCACGGGACGTTGCACAAGAGTCGATGGAATTCGGTTTGCAAAGTCCGGACAACGAGACGATGGAAGAAGTATGTATCGAGCCGGGCGAGGATAAGCATGAGAAAATACGAGCTCTTGTCATGCAAAAGCAGAAGCTAGAGGAAAGGCTGGAACAACTTATGAGGAGCCACGACCAAGACAAGAATAAATTGTGCGATGAACACAAGAAAGAGAAACAGAAGCTCGAAGAGACATTGACAGACAATTACAAAGGCATAATTGCACAGAGCAAGAAATACTATGAGGGACTTCTTGAGGACCAAAAAAGAAAATACCAAATGGAAAATGAAGAACTAGAAAATAGATTCAACAAGGAAAGACGAGAATATGAAAAACTGACGAATAATTTGTCTTCAAAGAGTGCGGGGCTCGAGAACAAGATTCAAGAACTTGTTCTGCAAAAAGCGCTCAAACAGAAAGAGATAACAAAGCGGGTGGAAGTGCAAATGAAAGAAAAAAATGAGAACAAGAAGAAGTTCGAGAGAGAAAAGAAGGTACTTGAAGTGACAATTGAAGCCCTGACAAAAGAACTAGCAAAAGCGAAACAGGAGACGAAAGACCTCAAAAAGAAGCAAAAGAGGGACAAAGCAGAACTAGAAGAGGCCTTTGAAAACGAAAAGAGAGAGATAAATCAGATGTGGGAGAGATGCAAATTTGACACGATCAACCAAATCGAAGAGGAATGGGCTCAAAAATTGAAAAACGAACACGCTAAATCGGAGATGCTTAGAGAAGAACTACAAGAAACGTACGGGGCCAAAGTAAAGCAAATGAAGGTAAAGTTCAAGGAGGAGAACGCAGAATTGGAAGAACGTTTGGCTAATGCTCTTTCGGAACTTGACTCTCTTGCTGAAACAAAAAATGAAATGCGAGCTGCTTTGGAAGACGAGTACAAAAGGAAACTTCACAAGGAAAAAGAAAATATCGAAAGCACGCTCCAAGGCCTACGTCACGAGATAGGAAGGTTACAAGAGCACAGGAAGGAACTGCAAAACCAAATGGCTCAAAGAGAAAGTCAAGCAAAAGCAAACGCCGCACCCCTGTTAGAGAGCAACTCACAGGTAGGGTTTTCAATAGTCGACAATGACGCAGCGGTTATAACAGCTGACGCCATCGCTACGTTGGGGTTTCATTCATTAATTTTTCATTTTATTACAACATTTAACAAAGGAATATACCAATAAAAGTCCCACCCAAAACTAGTATAGCTAACCGAATCGAGTGCAAACAACACAGATAATACAATAAATCTACAGGCTGCATAAAATGACTTTTCTAAGATTGCTATTCTTACAAATTACAAATATAATGTACATAAAATTATTACTATTATTTCAAAACTATTAAAAAAAACAGGTACGCGGCTAATGACCGGAAGAAATCAAGATTTTTATAATTACAAGTACACAATTAACAACTCGGGAAGAAAATATACAGTAAGCTTATGGAAGAGTTAAGACAAGTGTTATTTACAACGACGTCAATAAATTAATGTACTATCAAGCAAGGGCTGGTATTATTTTTGTTTGCTTGGGAAAATGGCCGAGGAACTCTATATTTAAGCGGACCATTACAGGTTTGTCAACGTGCTCGGCTCTTCGGGTTGCTACGTGAGCGGTGCGTAACGTAAACTCCTCATAGATTCTTGCGTAGTGATGGTGTGGGATGGTTGGGACAGGAGCGGGCGTGATTGTTGGAGATTGCGGATATAAAGGCGCTGGCATGTTCCTTTCTCTTCAAGGCGCTTTTCAATACAGTGACCAAATAACGTATCTACTTGCAAAACAACAGACAACAACTCTTGCGAGCATAGCAAACTGAGAGTTGAGATCCAATCATTCAGTGCGCTTCTCTCAATAGTTTGACAGCCGGTACCTCACTAAGTTAGCCCGACTAATCAACTTACCATTGTTACGTCTTACTCACAGGTTCTAACAAACTTAGACAGTGAATACCAAGAACAGGTGAAAAAAGGGAAGGAAGATAACGAAAGTAAAATGAGAGACTTGCAGGCAGAGATTGAAAAGCTTCATGAAGATCTTTCCGAGATGAAGGCGAAGGCTCGTCAGGAAAAAAGCCGAGTTAAGGTAGAATTTGAAAGGGAGAGAGAGGAAATCGAGGAGCAATTCGAAAAAGAGAGAAACGAGTGGCGGACAAGAATGAATATGATTTCAACGATGCAACTTAGGGATCGTCAAAGAGTAAGTGCTGTGAGAAGTTCTCTGATGAAGGCTTAGTTTAAAAGCTTTTGAGTAGGCTCCTGTCTAACCGCGTAAAAGGAAAAGGACAAGAAGCCTGGTTTTGGCAAGCATGGTTCATACACTCTTTTAGACCAAAAATTCAAGGACTTTTAAGGACCACATTTTGAATTGTCAAGGACCTCTTTTTTTTAATTTACGTGGAAGAATTTACCCATGAAAATAGTCTGACAATACGATTCCTGCTCATTTCCCATAATGTACATGCGAGAAAAAAATGCAAAGGCACGGGTAACCATTCTCGAGCCCACAGCTCGTCACGTTTGTATGACATGACTTGAGCCGCTGATTATTTTAACTGAAGTTCTCAATGATTGAATGTGCGAGCCAATAAAAATCCAAGGACTTCAAGGACCAGGAACGAATAGCGCAGGTTTTCAAGGACTTTCAAGGCCTTGAAAATGTACTCTCAAAATTCAAGGGTTTTCGAGACGTGTACGAACCCTGGACACGGCATACTTGGGAAAAAAACCGAATGCTCCGAACAGGAGACGAACCTATCTCCTTCTGATTACTGACTAGTTCGGATGCTCTACCATTGAGCTAGTGGAGACTCATGAAAGCTCGGCCATTAAATAAGGCTCAGCCGACAACTGCTTGGTCTGATATTTGGAAAGGTGGCATTCTTGCAATCATAGTAAACGAGATGGTGGATTTTAAGCACGTTGGTCAAAGAACGGTGTGTTTTTGAGGTCATCGCCAAACTCTTTAGTGTTTGAGCTGTGGTAGAGAGCTTACTGGTCAGTCTACTTGGCAGTGTTCAATATTTTTATTCGTTGATGACTGTGAAATCCGATTCATGACTTTACATTGTAAACCACCGAATAACCGGCACGCAGAGCATAGCTGAATATAAACAATGACGACGATGACTGCGATGACAATGATGATGAGATTCAAATTGACAGACACATACAGCGGTTTTCAAGTGAGTGTCATAAAAAACAAACCAAAACCAAAATACAGTAGTTACAGAGCCAATCACGTTCTGAAGGAAATACAAGTCGAAGTAAACAAGTAAACAAGTAAAGAACCACAAATCGAAGTAATTCACGACTAGAGTGATCATTGCACTTAATGAAGCAACTCAAGCAGGCCCCAGTTGTTCGAAGGGTGGATAGCGCTATCCACTGGATAAGTCATTTGGATTTGCTAGTGCTTATCCGGGGGATAGCGTTATCCACCTTTCGAACAACTGGGGCCAGTTGCAAAAAAGCCTAAAAGAATCCAGCCTGGATAGGGACTCAAGCCTGCATTTTTTTTTCAGGCTTCTTTGCAACTGTTAGAGTTGCTTCATCAATTGCGATTATCCTTTTAACTTTAACCGTTTCATATCCGCAGTTCACACACATGAAATTTCATATTTACTCTGTCATGGCTTGGTTTTACTAGCCAATTAGAATGTAAAGCTATTAAAGGCAGCCGGTGCCAAGTGCGGGAAAACGAGAGTGACCAAGTCCAAGTCTAGTCCAAGACCAAAATTCCTGCAAGTTTTTTTTATCCAGACACGGAGCAAACCAAAGACCCAAACCAAAGCAACTGAGCAATTACTTTCAATAATTGATTCAACACTACTCTAAATGATTCAATACATGGCAGCTACAGAAGGAACAAAAAGAAAACAATATTCTCACTTTTGATGTCCTTTCCCTAGAGGTCAGCTCAAGGTGAACAAAGATCACGTGACTTGCGACCGAGAGAATTCTGACATGGCGATAGAAGCAGTCAAGGCAAGCATCACGCTGGCAGCGATCTTTGAGTACCTAAAAGGATATTTATTCTGTTGTAAGAAAAAAAATCAACGATGAGGACTATTAGTAAGCCAACAGTTTTTAATTGATTTGGGAGGAAGGAGGTATGGTGATGTTATAATCTGAGGAAAGGTCATTAGTATATGTTCTGAGGTCGAAATAAACACAAACTAACTCAGGCCAATTATCCGATTCAACTATCATAATGAAATACCCACCAGAAAAATGAATTGCTCGGATTGTAATCTGTGATGTGGTTATCCACATATACCAGAAAAAATCGCTTCAAAGTGCCACGGAAACGAAATTCCACAACCTGATTTTTTCACACAAAGAGAATTCAAATTTCGCCAATAAAGTCTGTCCAATGAATCAGCCGCAAGGCGTCGAATCGTCCGCTGTCTTGACAAAACGCAGATTCAGACGGCAGATTCAGACGGCTTTTTCAGTGGCGGATACGAAACAGTGATTTCGCTCATGTGACAAGCACCCATATTGGTTAAATACAAGGAAGAATTTGCATGGAAATAGAGTTCAATTCCCAAACGAATCTTCCACTCCTCCAACATGGCCACCTTTTCTTTGTTTTACTCCTCCAACATGGCCACCGTGACGTCATGCTAAAACACTCCATAGCTCATGCTGTTCAGCACCCTTCAAAACAAGAATTTTGTGCAAAAACCCGTCATATGAATTTTTCGCTTCAGTATCACTGGAAGAAAAATGCCCAAGGTATCTGCTTTCAACGACTATTTAAACCGGACCGAATTGTTCGAATCAGAATTACCGCTAACCGTTGGGTTAAATGAGTTTAAAACCTGTACGTTCTCATGGTATTTATTCTGGTTTAGAACTAATTCTGCTTCGAATAACTCGCTTCAGGTGATTATCTTGTATGGTGAAGTCTTCCGTCCGCAAGTTCCTCACAGGAGGCGAATGAGTACGTTCCGAAATTCAAAAAAAGAACAAGAGCTTTTTGGAAACCAAAGACTTAAAGTTCAGTTCTCATGGACAGGAAAATGAAAGAAAACTTACTGAGGTTTTCAATGACATTCCAACTCCATGTAAATAGAGTTCAATTCCCTTTGAACTGTAGACTACGAGCAGTCCCTCTTTCGCCGCTTTAGTCCTCAGAGCGCGATGCAAAAATAAAAACAGGCGGGCGGAAAAATGGCCGTGCGAAATCTGGGCGCGAGGAAGATCGCCCGAAGGACTAATATAAGGCGGCTAAAGAGGGACTGCTCGAAATCTATTTGATCTGCCGTCAGTCCACTATTCCTGGTATTCACTCAGGTGATCAGTAGCCAGGTTTTCTTTCACCGAAACAAAGAAAAAATGTTTGCATCAAAATATAGTTCAGTTACTAGAGGGTTAGTTTGAGACAACGACTTGCCGTCGTTTCTTTGTTTAGGGACACCAACATGGCCGCTGTGACGTCATGTGAAAACCACCAATAGTAATGGACGCAATTAACTAGTAGTAATGGACGCAAGTGACCGGAAGAAAAGGCACCAAAATGGCGGAAGCTCAAATTGGATTTCGAGCAAATACAAATCCTGTCAAGAAGAAACACTTTTCCTGGTTTTAAGCAGATGATATTTCAACAGTAATCAGCCACAGGAAAAATAAAACTTGGCTTGAAACCTTCGTCCTCCTTTAAATTATTCACTTGTTGTAGATGAATCATAATTCAGTACATTACTGCATTGTTGAAAACTTTCTCAGTGATGTTCTCTTTCTAAAAGAGGGGTTTGGGTGTTTATAGCGCCCAGAAAACCAGACGATCTATTTGGTATGGAATTATTGGACGAATAAATGAGTTATGGTGGAATAAACTGATCTAAGTTGAGCTCACTTTTAATACTCTAATGAAAAGATATACTGTTCACAACATAAGCATCTTTCTTTTCCGAGAAAAGCCTTAACTGAAATTAATTTTCCACTTTGATCTACACGAATTTCGATGAAATAAATAAATGTTACCCCCACTAACCTCGGCAATTTTAAGCAATTGCCATTACAGAGCACTGAAATAAGCCAGGGCTTCAATAATGGGATTTGAGCCCACGAATTCCTGTGCTCTACCATCTGAGCTATATGAATTTATTGGGCTCACGTGTTCCCGTGAAACCTTATCCTACTTTACTTCATCTTATACGCATTCTGTTGGCAGCATTTTAGCAGGACTTTGAGAGCCAAAACCTGCAAAACGTCGCGAGGGGTTTGAAGTGAGGCCAGACCTAAGCGAAATAAACCAAACCAACGAGACTGAAGTAGGGAAAGTTGCGAAAAGAGAGCCTTAAAAAATTCAGCCTTCTAAGGGAATTAAGAAACGGAGTTTTGCAATAATAGCACCGTGCTCCACTACCGCTGCTAACAAGTCCACTGGCTGAGCTGGTCATGTTGTTTGTATGGTTGCCGATATATTGTAAGGCCTTTGGCAATTATCGGCGTTTATGTTGGTTAGCAACAGCGATGATCATACTTGACAAATCTTGGTGTTTAGTAAGGAAGGAGGTAGGACAAAGGGAAGCAAGATGAATGGTGTTAGGAATTGAAAACGGAAGGAAAAAACAAACGACAACAAACAAACAAAACAAATATCATACAAGCCTACCACAAACGGTTAAGACTACAAACCATGAAAGCCACTATAATACTATTTGAAAGCAAGAGAAAAAAAATTACAGCACAGTTGACTTCATTTCTTTACCGTGGTATAGGAACGAAAGATTCCTCAGTACTACAATGTGTCCTTCTTGTCAAGGATGTGCGTAGAAACAGCCATACGTTTCATTCGTGATCTGCGATATAGCGCCTCGGACACTCAAGAATAAGAGCTGATTGAGAGGAAAGAAATTTATAGCACCATTTCAGGGGCGTAGCCAGGGGAGGGTTCCAGGGGTTCCGGAACCCCTCTTTGGGCTACGACAATGGCTTTAATTTTAAGAGGATATACCAATCGGTTGTTTCTTTCGAAATTCTAAGGGATGAGATCTAACTAAAAAGTTACCCAGCACTCGGAGTTTGTCTTTATTCCGAACCGCTTGAGTCGCTGACTGAAAAACATCATCAAATTATCGTCTTATCAATTTTAATTTTACCATCTCTTCAGAAAGCGATAGTTGTAATTCCCTCTCAGAAAATGCTACCTACATTTGGCACTTAGATTATTGGAAACTTGTGCTGAGAATCACGGAGAAGCCATTTCTAAGGACCTGAAATACAAAAATTTTGTGGGATAGCATGCCCCCCAGACCCGCTCGGGAACACCGCCTTCGGCGCTTGATTGTCAGTCTCGACCACCGAACCCCTCTGTTCAAAAATGCTGGCTACGCCCCTGCATTTGCACCGTCAAGAAATTGCAAAGTAATTAAAGCTACATAAGCAGTTAAAAATAGCTTGTGATGAACAGCCATTAAAAAAGCGCACTGACATACTCAACCATTTGAACCATTTTATATACATTTACATAAAATAATGACCGTTCTATGAGACACCACTGTTCTATACATTCACTCCCGCACTTTAATTTTGCCTAGTGCACATAACAGTACCATAAAAAATAACTGCACCGCTTAATGAGAACTGAGAAAACAACTAATTCAGCAAGCAGCAACACAGTCAGCTAGGTTCTCTACCCAGATACATAGACTTCATAAAATGAGCTCAAAGAGGAGGTGCAAAATGCTTTGTTCTACATATTTACACAACAGCTGAACCACTTTGCGAGCGACAAACGTTTCAGTAATAAAGCTGTCGGTCTTATCGCAACGGAATCGGAAGAGTAAAGCTGGTAATTTGTTTACTGGCAGTAAGTGAAGTTTTCTAGACTCGAGGTCATTTATCGCACACAGTCCTGAACGTGATCCAAGGCTGCCTCGTCTATAACGTCAAGCAAAATTATTCATGAAATATTTCGGGGTTTTGACAAGCCAATGAGAATTCCCTAAAGTTAGCCACCTGCCTTCTAGTTTTGAGATGCTCGTAGTTACCTACCTTTGGGTCAATACTGAAAATATCTCACATAATAACAACGAATATTTCGTTGTACTTGCTTACAAAAGTAGTTAGAACGTCAAGATACCATTTGTAGAAAGATAAGTTGCAGGTAAGTGGTATAAAAGTGGTCCGGTCTCATTTCGAGCTCAAAGTATAAACGCTTCAATGACTCTCGATAACTCAATGAACGTAACTAAATTGAGCTTGAAAGCATAGATCTAGTATCGGGTTCCAGTCTGAGTGGATTCACAACAACAACAACAAAAAACATTGTTTTACACGACTTAAAAGACTTAAACCGCATACAGAGAATTCACCATGTCGAAAGTACCTCGCACACAGCTTACTCACATTCACCTAAAACTCAGTGCGAGCCAGCTATGCAGAGTTGATGTACGCAGAAGGTCCATGGAATCTTAAAGCTTCCTTTTCGAAATTTTACTTCGTTCAAATGCTATTACTTCAGTGTTGAGGAGGCGACGAGCGACGTCCGATCTCGAGGGCAATTGTCCACATAGAGAGAGCTCAGTGCTCTGAGAATAATTGTGAAGAAACGTGGCACCATATAAATGCACTTTAAAATTCCGGCCCAATACGTAGTTTTACAGCTTTTGCTCAGGTATATTCGGTTAATTTGCACTTGTTTTTTACTGAACAAAACTCCTTCTAACCAAAGCCAGCGGCAAAGATTCTTGCAGTTCACAAAAACATCTCGCTGGCCACCGAAGCTATAAACAGACGCTGCGGTCAGTTTGGTCGGCCTTCGCTGTAATATCGTTGAGCTTCTATCTTCACAACCAAATAATATTTTCGACGAAACTTAACAGGCTGAGCTCATTTCAGTTATAGGGTACGCAGTTTCATTTCATTAAAAAGTTCAATCTTAAGTGTGACATCTCATTGATATTTTTATAGACGAACGAAATCTTTTGAATACACTATAAGTTGCTATGAAATGCTTAAAGATGGAACGTGCACAAGACTTGCTATTTCCCAGTGTCAACCGTCACAAGTAGCCCACAAACTCTTGAAAGACCTCGGGTCGGCAAACAGAGAATCCTTGGTTGCCGCGACGAAATAAACGCCAGTGTCAATAGTTGCTAGGGAACTCGAGAGACGACAAACGGCGACCTGGCTACTACGAGTTCGTTAATTTCTACAAGATGAAGTTTTCGCTAACGAAATATGGCAGTGGAGTTTTTTGCCTGCTTTTTGTTTGTTTTATTTATTTATTTTTTCTTGCTCGGAGATTTATGAAGCAAGAAAAACCATAACTAAAGAAAAATAGAACGAAAGAAAACGGAAGTAAATGAAAAAAGCTTTGCAATCGTTGTCTATGAAGGCTATATGTTCTGAAACTGGCGAATTAAGGCATGCCACTGAGGTATTAAAGTATAAGATAAAAAAATATAAGTGGGAATCGAAGCTGATTAAGAATTATGCATGGGCTGCTGAATCATCTGGTTTTTGTCAGTTCGGCTAGTTGTGAAAGTCGTTTTATTTTTGCTCATTTACCGGCGAGACACCAATATTAGTAGATTTAAGAACTGGTAATTAACCCCTGAAAACCTAAAATGCGGCGGAAATTGAGAGGTAGTTTGGGAGAAATATGGCAGTGGAGGTTTTTGCTTGTTATTTGTTTGTTTTAGTTACTTATTCATTTCTTGCTCGGAGATTTATGAAGCAAGAAAACCATAATTAAAAAAAAATAGAACGAAAGAAAACGGAAGTAGATGAAAAAAGCTGTGTAACCGTTCTCTATGAAGGCTATATGTTTTGAAACTGACGAATTAAGGCATGCCACTGAGGTATTAAAGTATTAGATAACAAAATACAAGTGGGAAGCTGATTAAGAATTATGCATGGGCTGCTGAATCAACCGGTTTTTGACAGTTCGGCTAGTTGTGAAAGTCGTTTTATTTTTGCTCATTTACCTGCGAGACACCAATACTAGTTGATCTAAGAACAGGTAATTAATCCCTGAAAACCTAAAATTTATCTTGCAAAATGCGGCGGAAATTGAGAGGTAGTTTTGGAGAGCTGTGCGAACTAAGAGTCGTATGTCCTACAACGAGAACAAATTGAATGCAAATATATAGTGAACAGATAAGTAAACAATATATGGCTAGTCATTGCATTTACAAAATTATCGAGGAAAAAAAATCGCCAGGGGAAAGGGCACATCTGAATCTAACTCTTAACCTAAATACGATATTGAAGACTGCACGAAATGCAGGGGGAAGAAATTTGTTCGATAAAATCGAGCAAATAACTTTCTTTCGAGATCATTTTTGTGCAAACGACTAAGTTATAAAGAAGGTCACGACAATTTTCAAAGCAGCTCCGTTTCCTTAGTAACAATATTCAAACGTCAAAAACGTGGAAGAAATTTCCATAGTGCGCTAGTTCTCCGAGCCAAGAAGTGAAAAAAAAAAACAACAACAGAAATGTCGTTTAATCACTAGATTTACCTCCAAATATGGTGTTTCTTTCTTTAAACAGTTGAGTTAACGGAACTTTAACATTCTTACCGTATCAAACGTTAAACTTGACTTGAAATGGCCGCCATTTTATCCCTGGAAACTAGTTATTTTAAATGAAGCCAGCATTTTGCTGGTTACTATTATACCGACGAAGGATTTGGAATGGAAATTAATTCAAGCTGAGGAAAAAAAAACACATGTCAGTCTAAAAGCACCGCACAAACAAAATCTATATCTAAAATATGGATTGTACCTTTACAACTGGGCAATGCAAACTTGCTCTTTATTTCGGTAGATAAGGGAGGACAGCGCTCTAGGATGGAAAATTCAAGCGCAGAAAAGGAAGAAACAGAGCCTGCTGTGAACGTAGAAGGCGAAGGCAAGCAAACAGAGGAAAATTACAGGCAAGAAATCGAAGACATTGTGCGTGGATTCATCATCGAAAAAGACATTTTGGCTCAAAGCCATGATGAAGAGATAAGCCGCATGAGACAACGTTTCGATATCGAAAGAAGGCAGCTTTTGAAGCAACTCGAACTGGACAAAGAGCAAATGATTGCGGCTTCAAGAATAAGTGAGTCTACAACCGCAGCGAACGCGCAAGTACATTTCGTGGGGTCGGGGGCGCTAGTTTCTGATGGCGAACAGATAAGATCGCTTCCCGAAACTTTCCTAGATGAAAATCGCTTCCGGAGCAGCTTTCACCGAAGATCAAACAGCGGACACGACATCGACGAGGTTGATTCGAACTTGATACGAGAAATTGCCGAAGTATATCTGAGAATAAATAATAGTGCTTTGACGAGTCAAATGAGACCAGATCTAGATCTGGAGGACAAATACGAGAGAGAAAGAGAGGTTTTGGAAAGGTCATTCCATCTAGAAAAACGAGAGCTGAAACGAAAACTTGAAGACGAGTGTCATCAAAAGATGGAGCAAGACAGGATGAAGTATGAGGCAGCCATAGCCGATTTGAAAGCAACGGTTTCCGAGATGCAGTGGCAGAAACGAGAAGTGGATAATCGAATGAGGCATGAAAAGGAAAAATGGGAAATGACTGTTGAAAGGGAAAAAAATGAAATAGAGAAGCGTCATGTGCAGTTTATTCACGAAACCAGGAGGAAGTTAGATGATAAACACAGCAATGAGCTTGAAAAACAAAGGATGAAATATGAGGAGAACATCTCAGACCTGCAGAGTGACATTTCCAAGTTGACACTGCAGTTGAAGGAGCTAAATGAAAATCTCAATCAAGAGAAAGAAATAATAATGAGAAGGTTTGACAGGGAGGTGAAGGAAATGGAGCAAGCTTTCTTGGAGCAGAGAAGTTCACTGAAAGCAAACTTCGAAGCAGAATTTATGTTGCGTCTCGAAAACGAAACGTCGCTGCTTAAAGCGATCAATAATAAGTTGAAGGAGGGTTTGGAACACACGGAAAAGGAAAAGAAAGATTTAGAGAAGCGAAGTAAAGAGGAAAGGAGGAAATTAGAGGAGAGATTTGAAGAGGAAATAACGGAAATGGAACAAAGACAGTCTGAGGAGAAAAGAGCTTTAAAAGTAAAACTCGAAGAGAGATACCAGCTGGAACTTTTAAGAGAGAAGGGTGGACTGGAGGATACCATTCAAGAATTAAGCGAAGAAATCGCGCTTCTTAAAGAAGAGAACGTACAAACGGAAATAAACTTCGCTGAAAGGCGGGGCGAACTTCAGAGACAGCTAGAAATGGACAGAGAAGGTATCCAAAGAACAATCGACAGGGAAAGAGAAGAGATGCGGCTTCTGGTTGACAAAGAGCTTTCTGAAAGGCTAATTTTGGAGAAGGCTACTCAAGGTGAAAGTCTTCAGCATCATGATCGAGACGTGTTAATGATCCAGGCTAAATGTGATGAGCTCCAAATGCAAATGGCAGCTATGCGACAGGATCGAGAGACACTCCTAAGAGAGAAAGCAAATCTGGAAGAGAATCTGAAGAGCAAAGAGAAACGTTCAATGGAAACGCATGATGGAAGGATCTCAGGAGTAGTTCAGGATAGCGGTGTCAGAATTAATGAGATTCTGAGGGAGAAGGACAGCGAACTAGCGGGTATTAAGTTTGAGAATCAACAACTGGAATTGTCTCTTTCAGCCATAAGGCGCGAAAAGGGTGACCTGGAAAATGAGATAGCGAATCTGAAGAGACGTTTGTCCAGCTCTACAGAAGAGTTTGGCGTGAACAGGAAGGAAGGAGAAGTTAATTCGTTACAAAGAGAAAAGCACGATCTTACAAGCCGCCTCTCATCATTACAGCGAAAAAATGACGAGCTTGAAGATGAACTTGCAAGTTTACGACACAAAAAGCTGGAAGTCGAGGACGAAATATCTGCACTTAAACGAGACAAAACCGACTCAGACAACCAGGTAGCATTGCTAAAAAAAGAGAAATCAAGACTTGAAGAGCTCATAATGCAATTAAAGAGAAGGCGAAGCGAGCTAGAAGATTCCATGTCCACAATGAAGAGAACAAACATTCAACTAGAAAATGAGATTTCCACCCTAAAAACGCAGAACTCGACACTGGAGATAGAAGTTCATAGACACTTCGGTGATCAGATGGAAAACTCTCGCTCTGTTCTTCACAAACAAGAGCAGGAACACATCACGCGCGAGAACATTTCACCTCGCGTCACGTACGAGGACATCGCCCCACGCGAGATGGAAATCCACTATGAGCGGCAATTGCAAGATAATTCTGTTTTTGAAAACAATAAAGATATCGTCGACAGCGAACTAAATCGGAATAGAACAGAAATGCAAAGGGTGGTATCAGATTTGAAAAGGCAAAAGGATGAATTAGAGGGTACAGTGAAAAGACTGAGTGACGAAAAGGTGGACCTTGAGAATGATTTAAGAGTTCACTTGGAAAATCAGCGAAAGGTATTGCATCAAGGAGCTGGTGATGTTGAAGAAACCGAGAAAGGCGAGGCCAGATGGATGCTCCAGAATGACAAAGACGACTTAGAAAGGGGAATAGCCTCGCTAAAGGAGGAGCAGATTGAGCTGGAAGCCAAAGTGTCTCAACATAACAGGGAACTGGCTATCTTGACAGAGAAAATAAACCATTTACGAGATGAACAGCGTTATTTAGAAAAAGAGGTAAAGAAATTGAAATTTGATAAAGACAGCCTTCAAAAAGTGACTTTAAATGCCCAGAATAAAACGGAAACAGAAGAAAGAGAGCGACATAGTCCTCGGCGCATGACAGAAAGAAACAAAGCTGGCAACAGAGCAGACCAGGAAATTGATGTTTTGCGAAGCAAAAGAGACACACTTCAAACAGAACTGGCGAACTCAAAGAAGCAATTTGTGATCCCTCAAAAAGAACTGGCCGCTAAGAGTGTTCACGTCACCGAGGAATCATTCGCAATAAACGAAACAGACATCTCGGAGCTGAAATTAATACGTGCTGACCTTCAGAGAGAGATCTCGCTTCTGGAGACGAGCAAATCACAACTGGAGGCCGTTACAAGACAAGAGGTGGACGAGCTAAACAACCTCAAGAGAGAAAAAATGGACCTAGAGTTGCACATTACGGCGCTGCAGAGCCAAAACACGAGACTGGAAGCTGAAGGATCTTTTCTGAAAGATGAGAGACATAAAGACGAAAGAGAAGTGGACAAGTTAAGGAAAGAGAAAGCTGATTTGGAGAAAGAGATGTTTAGTCTGCAGATCCAAACGGTGCAAAACGAAAACACGGAACTAGAAGTTCACGGATCAGTGTCGAGAGATGAACAACGAAACTTTGATAACGATATGTTCACTCCGGAGAGTGGTACAAGCAGACTTGGGGTTGAGAAACCTCAGTTGGAAGACCTATTCGGTATGCAAACAAAGAAGCGAAGACTTGAGTATGAAGCTTCGGTCTTAAGAGACCGGCAACAAAGAGATGGAAACGAAGTCGACAAACTGATCAGGGAAAAGGACAAGCTTGAGAAAGACGTATTCAATTTGCAGAGCGAAAAATGCAGAATTGAGGCTGAAATTTCAGTTGCTAACGTTTCGTGGGAGAGGAAGACAAGTGAGACTGCTAGTTTACAGAGAAAGCTCCAAGAAATGACCGGACAAACGGAAAGTTTGAAAGTGCAAAAGGAAGATTTACAATTGGAGATGATGGAGATCCAAACGACCAAGGAGCACCACCAGAGAGAGTTACACGAACTCCAGCGAAAAAAGTCAGCGTTAGAAATCCAGTTGACCGAACTAAGGTTGGAATATAGCAGACGAAGTCAGAATACCAAACTGGATATCGTAGAATCGGACATTAGAGAGCGCTGGCCATTCACAGTTGATAACACATCGCCTACACAGGTACGCCACAAATGTACTGAATGACTGAATGACTTAATGACTGAATGACTGAATGACGGAAGGAAGGAAGGAAGGAAGGGAGGGAGGGAGGGAGGGA
>BLFK01000748.1:1100038-1111036 GCA_014634185.1 Astreopora myriophthalma
CCCCCCCCCCCTCTGCCTCCCACCCTCCATGGTTTGCTATCCCAGGATCCTTTCACATTCTGAGTATTGACTGCATAGACCAATAATTAACAGTGTGAGGTCATGTTTTCTATTTGTCAACATTTGACTATTTGATACATAGAAAATGAGAATGGGTGGTCTAATTGTTTTACTAGAGATCCACTCACATACTACCTTTGCATTCATTCGAACTTTTTTAATTTTACAATTTGAAGAAGCCGCCATTGTTTTGTTTTTGTTCAACACACCGGAATATTTGCCACTCACTGTCAATAACTCGACAGATAGGGAGTATTACATGATTTGTGATAGTGAGTGGATTTCTTTTAAAGTATTTTTTCCAAGGGTGAATTAGGTAAGAGTGTTCCTCTATCAGTTTACGGTCTTGACCGCGCACGCAAATGGACTTATTTTTAGATACACTTTAAGTGCGAAAACAAACAAAGGACTGCCACCTTAATCAATCAGGAGAGGCCAAGTCATACGTGACTGCATCTGCTATCATGTTTTTTGAGAGGCATGACAACTAATTTTTGCAGGAAGGGGTATTCTAAAAATACTCATTTGTGACTGAGCTGGGGAGCTCACCGACGCCATAGGAACACTCTTACCTAATCCACTCTTGATTTTCCATGGCATGGGAAAGATTTCCGTACAGGCCTCCCTGCATTAATTATACATGCACATTTGTACTAACCCTCTTTTAAAAAGAGCAAGCTTGAATAGAGTTTTGCTACGAATATGCATGCATAATGTGGTAGGGACCTGTACGGAAATCTTGCCTAAGTGAAATTTAATACCATAACCATAAAAATAAAATTAAAGCTAACTTTCATCGGTCATGTCAAAATGCATGGTCCAACAATATACCTTGGGTCCCAGACTGTTGCATTCAACCTCAGCGTCGCATTTGCAAGCCATCCGCTCAATTGTGGTGGTCTATAAAGATAAATTTCACAAGAAAACAGCAGATGGTCACGCGGTCCGCCTTTGCCATAGGGAGCTTAAGCAGAGGCGGTTGAACCACGTACGTCAACCAGAAATGTAGCGTTTTCCCGTTCAAACTGCATTGACGCTACCACATTTGTACTGCTCGGCGTCTTTACTCTTATTGAGACGATTTGCTAGAAAATCTGGTTAAAACCTCTGCCCAAGAATACGAAACGTGCACTTCCGGTTGACGTACGTGGCTCAAAATCCCCCGGGATAAGTGCGCCCGCAAAGGCTGAGTGGTCAACAGAGTCACGCAATCTTCAGGCAGGTTCTTTATCTTCTGAATTAAGTCCCAGGGAAAGGGGGCGGGGAAGATGAAGCAGGGAAATTTGACATTTCCTTGGAAGCGACAGTAAAATTCCCCAGCCCCTAACGCCTACTGAATGTTAAAATAACCATCCCCGGGCACCGACATTTAGCTGTATTTAGTTCTCTCGGTCTTCGAAGATGATGACCCTTTCTGGGAGCAAAGCGTTACGTTCCTGCCTGAAATCCTTACTCAGGGTAAGGCTGTCTGAGTCAATACCCCTGGGTAGACAGCTCCTTGGCCATAGCTAGCCCACCCTGGACTGGAGCTTAACCGTCATAACCCAAGCGAAACTACATTGAAAAGTTGAGCGGACAATTCCTTAAATTTACTTTTCCAGACACATTTTGACGAAAAGAACGCAAGAGATTCTTTGACTTCCACGACAGTGAAGCTGGAAAAAGACAGGACTGTACCAGAAAGTGAAACCACGCTTGCAAAGCAGTATGCGAACCAATTGAAAGCACAGGTGAGAATTTCTTAATTAATCGTCTAGGAACAAGTTAAGACATTTTCAGGTAGCGTTGTAATTTATGATGTTGTATTACATGAGATAGATTTCACACACCAAATTTACCAAAGTTGGGTTGGGTTTTATGGAACTTCGTATCGGCTCAAATGGCCTTTTTAGTGCAAAGACGGGACGAATTAAGTAACACGCAAAATCCGTCTGAGATGAGCTAGGGCAAACACTTGTTCTAGGTGTGTTAAGTTCGTTTAGCATAAAGACGGGCACAATTCTGTATCTACACAAACTATCCACTTTAGTTCGTCTTCCAAGTCCAACCCAGACGGATTATGCGTCTCTAGTATAAAAACGGGCAACGTGCGCAAAACCATTGAATGATGCCTCCTGTACAATAGCTGTTCGGCTCTTTTTGGTTTTTTTTTTTTTAGATGGATACTGCGGAGAATCAGCTCAAATCCTGCGAGAAGGTAATCCACCGACTGTATGGCGAAAACACCGATCTAACAAAACAGAATCAAAATCTTGAAGGAAAACTTCAATCAGCCTCTCGTTCTCAAGAAAAGCTGCAACGCAAAAAAGTTCTTCTACAGAAACTTGTGGAAAAGCTCAGTAGCCATATGCAAAAAGATGCCTTGCAGCAATCCTACTTAGTTTTCGAGCTCGATAAAGACGTATCTATATGAAAAAGCTTTTAGATGTGATTTATCATCGTTAGGCCAGGCCTTAGCGATGAAGGCTGCGAACAGACTGGGCATGTGTGGCTGCCTCCGCTAAGTTTTTCGCTTGCTTCGACTAAATTCACCAGAAAGGTCGTGAAGCAGGAACAAACGAAAGCGAGAGGCGGTCGCAAGAAAAAAGAAAGTAAAATTTCCTTTTTGTAGTTTGTCTTTTTTCTTTGCACCACTTGCATGCGCCTGCGTCTGCTTTTGAATGGGGAGCTTAAGCAAAGGTGCACGTGTTTTGAGCGACATATATACGTCAACCGGGATTGAAGCGTTCTGCCTTTCAAACTGCCTTGACGCAACCGCATTTGTACTGCTTGGCGCCTTGACTCTTACAGAGACGATCTGCTAAGGGCAGTGCGCACTTGAGCACATCTACCGTGCGGCAGCTGGCATGTCTTTCAATATGACGCGACGTGCTCGCCTCAACTTTTTCTCACACATGGGGAGCTAGGCTTTGACGCTGAAAATGAGTTTTACACTAGTTACAAGTAACTGAAGCGAATTGATTTGAAACAGTGGCAAAACTAATTCAATTAAAAAAAATGACAGTTGCAAAAGCAACAAGCAACGTACTTTATTTCCTTAAGAATTTAAAGCTAGTAAATTTACTTTGTCCGCTGGATTACTGAACCAACGCGAAGGCAACAAGGGTAACAGGCGACAATCGAATTTCAGCAACAAGTTATTAGATGCGTTATAAATGCATGGAGCCAGATTAACTGGCTGTTTAGATCATAAATGTATTCAGATTCATTCTATTTTCGGGTGTCCAATATGCATTAACTGTATCGGGGATACGTAAACAATTTTTTGGAGTTTTCTATTCTCTTGGTATCTGGAATTTGTTTCTAATTTTGTTAAAAGTGTCATGTTAGGCATGTTTTATATAACCTATTCAATCATATGATTTTGTATTGACTATATTGATATTCATTTGACCAAATAAATCTCTGTTAAGCATCTTTCAGTTGAATGACAGATGTCATTTCTGCTAAGTTTTCCTTGATTTTGTGTCACTAGTGTCGTATTTGCAAGTGGATTTTGATACGGATTAAACTAGACAGAACCTCACGAGTTCAGTCGCCATGCAATGTTTTCCGAACAACCCAACAAACCTAGTACACATAATCATGATTATACCCCAAAATACTGACGAACACCAAAACTAGAGGGTCATGAAGGTGTAAAAAGATAAATGGGCCTTTTCTTGGACTGGGAAAATGGGATTTAGCGACCAGTCATTATCTATGGAGGGGGGTGGGGAATATAGAAATTTCACCAAGCCAGGTACAAGTAATTGCTGTTTGCAAGTCGGCGATTTTTCATATTCGTAATATCTCTCGATTAAGGAAATTTTTATCCGTGGAAAACACTAATTGCTTGTTTCACGCCTTTGTGACATTCAGACCAGATCATTGCAATTCCTTGTTATTTGGCCTTCCAAGGCATATTATTCAGCAGCTACAACGAGTTCAGAATTGTGCAGCTCGACTTGCTTTAATTGGCCGCAAGTTCGATCGCATGACACCCTTGTTCAAAGATCTTCATTGGCTCCCGATTGAGCAAGGAATGGTTTTTAAAATTTTATTTCTAACAAATAAATCAATGAACAATTTAGTCCTGATTGTGTTTCTGAGCTACTTCACCGATGTACACCTCGTAGATCATTTCCCTCATCGAGTTCGAACCTTCCACTGATTCTCTTCCCGGCCGCAGTCAAATTGAACGTTATATGGAGACCGAACCTTTTCGGTTTGTGCCCCGAAGTTGTGGAATACATATAGCCTTCCAGAGCACATTAAGCGAACCACAAGTTTTAATGCTTTTAAAATACTGTACTCTTAAAACCTACCCCAGTTTTTAAAAGACAGGTTTGCTCAGATTGACTCTTTTCTTAGCCTTCTTATATCATATTACTGCACTTTCTATTTTTGTTATGCTTCTACTTTTTAAGGATTGTGAAGCGTCTCAGAGCTTTTGTGAAGGCGTTATATACGTGTATTTTATGCAGCAGTTAAAACTTTTGTATGCTATATACAGTTAAAATAGTATAACGGGGCGCGTAAATAGCGCTCGGAAAAAAAAAGATAAACTATTTAGGACTATATCTAGAATCTAAAATGGTAATTATACAATCTTTAAATTCTCTCAAATATATCACTTATTCGGCTGTAAAAAAAAGATCATTGACGAATACTTCATAACTTTAATAGTCCGAAAGATGTTGAAGGAAGAGAGTTAATAAATGGAAAGCGATATTCATTGTTCATGATCCAACTATAAACGTCCGAGAGATGTTTAGTGTTCCCGAGATAACAGCCTTCTGCATGTCATGAAGAACTCCCTTACTCATACTTCCGACCAACTCCTTCAGCTGGGCTTCTAAGTCGCGGCACCTTCCCCCTAATACGTCCATTATGATATTACCGATATATTGTTTCACTTCGTATCCTTGGTACCTCTGCTTTAATTCCCAACGGAGCGGTCCGTATTTCGTGGTTTTCTCCTCCTTTTTTTTCTCCCGGTTTGTAACCCATGGGCAGCTCATCTCAAGCGTGATGACTCGCTTTGACTCGTGGTTGATAATGCGCGCATCTACTCTGTTGGTTCTTACTTCTTGGTGCTCCGCAAATAGTGGGACGTCCCAGAATGCTTGCGCATTGTTCGCCTTGTACACTGGCTTCGGTTTCAGTGGCGAGTACCAAGGTGGCACTGAGTCTACAAGGCCTAGGTCTTGCAAAATCTCGAAGAAAAGTATCTTCAGGGCTGCGTTATGTCGGATAACGTACCTGTTCTGTGCAAGGGCGGTACAACCAGCCAAGACATGGGCGATACTTTCAGGGGCCTTATCACATACATGTAGCCTACACATCACCTCGCCCGTCGTGTCCGTGTGCGTTTTCTCGCAGGCATTCAGCCGCGTAGGTAATAACTGCTCGTAGAGCTCAAACATCTCCGCCACTTTATGTGTTAGGCATTGTTTCCAACCGCTTAGCCACCAGAAATCTCTTCACTTCTCGCAGAGATTAGTTTCCCCTGCCAGTTCCAATTCCCATGTCTTCTGTTCCAAACACCTTCTCAGCTCTACCCTTACCTATTGTTGTTATGATTATTATTATTATTAGTAGTAGTAGTAGTAGTAGTAGTAGTAGTAGTAGTAGTAGTAGTAGTAGTAGCAGCAGTTAATATTGTCCTTCAATTTGTCGACCTTTTGTCCTCTAGGGCCAGAACCAAACCATGGTTCTAAGTCACTAGGGGAGCGTTTGTTCGATTTACTCGATTGAGAGGGCCTTTCTCAGAATGTGTGCTGTTCCCTGAAGTGCTGTTTTTTGGATTTCCTGTAGGTTGCTATTGCCTGGGATTTCGCGGAGATGTTTTTCAGTGCCTTTCTTAATAACTTCAAGGGCACCTAAAACAACGGAATTACCACTGTCCTCATCTACCACATGCGAGCTATTTCTATTTCCAGGTCATTGCATTTGGACAGTTTCTCTGATACTTCAGTTAATATAATGGAGGTATTTTTATCAGATGGTATGGCCACGTCAATAAGGGTACATTTGTTTCTTTCTTTCCATCTTTACGGATGGGCATGTCATATAGAGGATAGTGATGCATTGTTATTATCATTATCATGATTATTATTACTATTATTATAATTATTATTATTATTATTATTAGTAGTAGTAGTAGTATCACAAATGATGACTTTCATAACGATACCTTCTACATCACTAGACTGTCACTGCTTGTCATTTTTGTATTTTAAATGCGAGGGAGTTGAACATGTTTTATGACTTCATAGGCTATTGATCTGACAGAAGCTTTCGTAAGGTGGAAATGTATTCCAGCCAAAATCATTCAATAAGCAGGCTGTGTAAGGGTTGAAGATGGATCGGTATAAGTCGTCATCATAGTGTGAAATATTCACAGAATTCAGTAAGACCATTACACGTAAGTTTAAAGTGATTCTTTTTTCAGTTAATGTCCCTCTTCCCTATTTTGATCCTTGAAATTATTCTGTTTTCGAAGTTATCCCTTCCCAGACTAGATTAAGACATCCAGCAGAACCTGAAAGAGAGGAAACCCTGTTTCTTTAATATTACAAAAAAGGCCGCCTCCTCCCTACCATTGTAAAATACCCTTTACCTCCCCTTGCCCCCTCACTTCATAAATAATGACCGCTCCCTACTGCACTATGCACTTAATGTATGGTCCCGAGCGAAAGAGTTCGTTTTGTTTTCCCGAGAGTCCTGATGTTTCCCGAGACGAAGTCGAGGGAAACATCAGGGCTTTGAGGGAAAACAAAACTAACTAGTTTCCCGAGAGAACATACAGTGAGTGCTGTTATACATTTAGACTTTCACTCAACAAAACGAACACTGCCGTTTTCGGCGCGAGGGCAACAACTGTGCAATTGTATCCCGGTCGGGATACATTTGACTTTGATCAGCGGCACGTGACCAAGAATCAACCAATCACAGTGCCCGTTTTGTTGAGTGAAGTAGGTATATAACAATGGGATTTATCCACCGAGAAAGGGAGAAACAATGTCAAATTTCCCTTCTTTATCCGACTCTAGCTTCCAGTTTCCACACGGTCATTTTACTAAGCTGTCAGTCTTCTATTCTTCGGGATGAGCAGCTCGGATGTACGATTCTAGAAACGATTTGCGCTCTATGGTCATCAAAATCAAGTATTTTTTTCAGCTAACAATACATTTTTCCGCATAGAAAACTGCAAACTTGAGCTGTACTTGAACAGCAGCGCCAGAGAATTTCAAATGGTAATTGTACGGAATTGAAGGTTAAATGAAGTGCGAAGAGGGGATTTGCAGATGTTTTATGTGGACAACGCTGACCACGTAAGCCCCAAAATGGCGCCGAAGGAGATATTTTCTTCAGTGGAGGTGAAGTTACGTGTATCCAATTAGTTTACAAACGACGACGAGGAATGGGATTTCAGATTTGGGAACTGGGATTTGCCCGAAAATTAGACTGGGATCTGGAATTAACCAAAATTTGGATGGGATCGGGTAGCCCTACCCTCGTGACCTTTTCAATACACTTAGTAATTGACCAAAACCTCCTATGCCATTTGCACAACCAACAAGCAATGATAGTTAATTAATTTACCTGACTTATCCTCATGCATGCATGTGCTTGTTTTGAGTTCTGATCAAACCCGTTACCAGAGCCCACGTGCAGGCTGGTGAGGGAAATGTGGGCCCATGGAACGAGAATGAGTTCTGATTGGTTTGAATATCTGATTATCTGCTTAAAATAGTCAACCATTTGTAGAATTTTTCGCAGACAACCCTCTCATCAGTGTTTCTCACTGACTACATTAAAGTTTAATGTAGTCAGTGAGAAATAATTAAATTTTAATTTCTACCATATACCACATACAAAATTCTTGCTGATAATTTTTTTTTGTATAAAATAGGGCTTAAAAAAGAGAGAGAGAATCCCTGGAACCTTAAGGCCATGTGACACTTATTTACAACAAGAAAAGGATATTCAGTATTTATCCAATAACTTAATTTAATGTAACTTAGGTTGAATTAATAATGTTACCATTCTTTATAAATAAAACACTGAGACCGTTAAAACTATGTAGTTCCATTTTTAAGCACTGTTTGAGTATAGCATCAAAAGACGCAACCCATAGACAATAAAAATCAACACAATAAGAACAGTGTAATTTAGTTCATTGTGGATTTACAGTTAAACCAGAACACACTTCTTAAGGTGATTTGTAATTTTTCTTAAGTGTATATATTACTATTTTTTGTGCAAATCAAACCAATGTACATGCAGAAACTCATACCAGATACAACGTTTCCAATCTCTTAAAGTTACCAATCTCTTCCATGAATTATGAAGTTGCCTGTCATGCGTGCATGCTAAGACAGAAAACGACTTTTAAACTAGAGACAGCAAGTATCCTTAAGTTTTGACAAAAACTGACAATTTCTACCAGTTAACATCCAACGCCATTGATAACCCAGCGATGGTTACCAAGACGTCTGCGCATGCGTGTAACACTTGCATCAATCAAAGAGGCATGATGCTTATCCCTGGCATCCTCATCAACCTTCTTTTTAGTAAGTCGCAAAAGCCCAATGTTGCGTGCTGTAGCATTCAAAGATTCTTGCAGTCCCTCTCCTGCCCTGACAATCTGACGAGCTTCAGGAATCTGGTTGCCAGGGTGACGCTGATGCACTCGGACAGCTGGCCGATCCAGACGCTCACGTGTGGTAAGATCAGAATAAGCTACTGGACCCTGTAAAAACATACAATACAAGAAATTCTTGCCCAAATTGTTGAGGTCAAGCAGCATCAGAGTCTGAAGTAAATGGTGTGCATGCATTGCATGGCTGAAGACTAATTTGCTTTTTGAGATACCCCAGTTCCAGAATTTACTTCAGCAAGTTTTATAGTGTCATGTAAATGAGAGCATTATCCCATTCTGCACCTTTTTTCACTTCAAAATCCAGGACTAAATTAATGATTATTAATAATTATTAATAATTAATACTTAATAATAAATAATTTAATCCTGGATTTTGAAGTGAAAAAAGGTGCAAAATGGCATAATTATCAGGTGTTATATTGTCTGAGAAAATGAGAGTTGAAAACTGAAGAATTTGTTGGCATATACCCCCAATCATACAAACATTTGTCAATATAACATCTGATATGCTGAATCTTTGTAGGGTTGCTAAACTAAAGGTGCTCTTTCCAATGCTGTTATACATTTTTAAATTTAACTTATTTCAACTTGCAGCCACCAATTTGGAGAAAGGTCTCTTTGCAAGATGTGACCTGTAAACTGCACATACCAGAGTATATCCTAGAGCCATCTCTGTTGCATCATACCAGCGCTTGCTGCGGTAAAGGGCCATTTGAGTCTCACCAGATCCAACCAAAAGATGTTGCTACATGGAAAGCAAATGCAACTGGTTTAGAAACTTTGAAGGAAACAATTCCAAATACAGTTAAATTCATACCAAAATGTAACATGATGGATCCACTGAGATAACAAGTGAGAGTCTCCGTCTCTTGATCGCTTAATTTGGAAAATAAATTTCTATAAATGGTTTGCTTCAGGAGACATCGATTTTGGTCTTGGTCTTTTGGTCATTGCTAACATTAATAATACTAAAAATAGCAATAGCATTAACAATAACAATAATAACAATAGTAATAATAAAAGTAATAATTATAGTTACAATGATAACAATAATGATATAATACATGTAAATACTGTACTTTATTGACCACTCGCCAATGAGGGTGTTTTTAGGGCCAATGAAACAAATGATAAAAATGAACTTAATTAATAGAGTTAACCCCAACTTGGGGGTTGGCAGGCAAGTTGGCTATTAATTTTAGAAGTACAGCTGAGGAGTTAAACTAGGGACTACCTAGAACAAATCCAGCAAGTGGTCTGCTTGGGACTTGAACCTGGGTCCTCTGGCACCCTAACCACTCAGGCACACTGCCTCCTTTTCTGCACCCCAGGCCTCTGGGCCTTGACTGTGATTGAGTAATTGAAAACTCTGGCCAAATTTTCAACAAAGAGTAAAAGGAAAAAAAAAACAATGCTGAATTAATTCACCTTCATAGTGACTGTCTCAGCAACTTTTTGTGTCAGTCCATCATTCACAGACTGATGTGCTGCCTTTTGAAGCTTTATTGTCTGCTCAATGGCTTCTGCAACTTCTTTGCGCAGGTTAGCAGACCTTTGTCTGGCTTCTGCTGCCGTGGAAATCACCCTGGCACACTCAGGGGTGTAAGGACCCAAGGGTTCAACAGGTGGTGTAACAGGTTTTTCAGTCTGGCCATCCTTGATGCCAGCACCCCTTACCGATGACACTGCATGGCAGATAAGGTCCAGTACCCTTGACCTCTCTTGAAGGCATGCAGTCAGCCTTTTTCTTGCTCCATCAAGCACTTGGAGTTGCTTTTGGACAGAACGCAGCTGCGCTTCCAAAATGCGCTTTAACTTTAACAAATGCTGACGCTCTGCAGCAAGGAGATCGTCAGCACCATCAGGATCCTTGGAACAGAAAAGTCAGAAAAGGAATTTGGCACACAGTTACACGGTTTACCAGGGTATGTCTTTTTTCTTCATTTTCCATACACTGGGATTTTATCTTATAAATTACTCTAGTTGTGTATTTACACCATGGTACTGTTGCACTGCAAAGTTTGAGTGTAGTTTTGTGCTTGCTGCAATGATCTTTCTAACATTGAAAATAAAAGAGGTGTAATAAACAGGACACCAATCCATGCAGCTCTATTTGGAGGAATTCATCCAGTGTTTTTCTGTTGTCTCAAATCGTTGACCACCCCCTCCCCCCCAAAAAAGAAAAAGTTGACAGATGCCTGAGATTTAATTAGTTTTGTCGCGTGTGCTCTATTATTAGCAATGATTTCAATATCAATGTACTTACCCCAATGGGGGGGGGGGGGGGG
>BLFK01000748.1:1111046-1140202 GCA_014634185.1 Astreopora myriophthalma
GGGGGGGGGGGGGGGGGCAACGAACAAGAAGCAAATTCTAACTCATTAATTTGTCCTCCTTTTGTTTCAATGTTTCGCATGGTTACGCGACCCGAGGCAATCTAATTTTAATAAAGAAGTCTAAATTCTCGGACAGGAAGCGACTCTTCTGTCAAATACAGTATGTCTGTCAAATTAACGCATTCCTTGCAGAAGAACTCGTTAATTTTTGGAACTAACCCGAACCAAAGAAATAACGATTCAGTAAATTAAAAAACAGAAAAGTTTGAAGTTCTTACATTCTTTAGCCTAGCCTTGAAGCGATCTCTTACCAACAGTTTGTGAAGGCACACTGGTTTTCTTAGCAACTCAGTGAAGTGCTTTAAATTTCTGAGGGTCTTGAAACGGAACCTTTTAATATGGCGCAAAACATACATTTTTTCTTTAACACCACGAGTTTAAGCCACGCCGCAGAGAAGTTTAATCTCGATCACGTTACCTTTTCCCGAAGAGGTCGTGTTTTCCGCTGCATCGTAGACCTTGTATTTAAGATGATATCTTTTCGTATATGTTCCAAAGTCTTCTCTAGATCTTCCTTTCCCCTGAAGAGAGATTTAATCTCTTCATTTGTGTCCAGAAGACTTTCCCTGAGCTTGACTAAAACAGCTCTCGTCGCCCGACAGTAAGCATGTATTCTAGAATTGCTGCCCTGAATACTTGTGTCTTTGATCGTTGGAAGAGGGTCTAATTGCTGTCCCAGCTCACATGCCTTGTCACTACGATTCACAACTGTCTGAGAAAGCCTAATGTTTCGTATACTAGCATTTTTCCAGCCATCCGAGCCTATGGTAGCTCGATTAACTTCCATGACCTGAAGGAATTTTTCGTTGCCGCGCGATTCAGAAATCGGCTCGACTTTTGTTGTGCAAAGCTCGGTGAAGCCCAGTCAGTGACCATGGCAACTAATTAGCCTCGTTTTCGCATTAATTAGCCCGGATATGTACTGGACAAACCGTTCAAGATCTCGAAAAGACTATTGGAGAAAAATAAGGTGAACCTATCTTTAAAAAATGTATATAATACATAAATAAGGAAAAAAAATTGATAAATAAATAAGTAAGTAACATTACGAAACATTACATGTAACGCTGGCCCCATTCCGCCGCCGGCTGTACCCCAAACATATTTTGCGTGACATAGATAACGGGTGACTTGAATCTGCAAAATCTGCGAACCCGCAAAACTAGCGGAACCTGCCAAAATGTGTGCCTGTGTGTGTGTGTGTGTGTGTGTGTGTGTTTAATTGATCAGGATAATCAATCAAGATAGCATGAACAAAATACATAAGAAAAGAAAGTAAACAGAAAATAAAAGGAGTAAATTCAGCCGGCAGTCTAGCACAGGCCTGGTACAGGTCTAAAGATAACTGAACAAACCGCACCAGCTGACTACCGGACCATAGTTAGTACCTGTTAGTACTAACTATGGCCGGACCTGGAAGCTAGGCGACCGTGGTTTGTTTTTCTGGATTTGGAAGCAGGGACGAGAAATTGGCATCAGTAACGTTGTCCGAGTGTCGGGAGGCCTAGATTTTCCGTGCATAAATGAAAGTCGAAGATTGGAAGATTATTCAACCTCCCCGCTGTTCGTGTTTTTGAGGCCTGGAATAAACCATACTAACTTCTAACTATGGATAAACTAAGCGCCCAATCCAACGTTTACACAGTGGGGTGAAACGAATTGCCGCATCAAGATATTATTTTAAGCAAAGCATGACAAGATGTTAAGAAGTTATTTAATCAATAAATCTGTGAGACTCACAATTTACCTCAGAATTAAGAGCTCGTAATTTGACAACCGTTTAGAAATGAAGTTTAGCAATCACTGACCATCATCATTCTTGGGTGTTTCTGAAAAATTTTAAAGTATTTACATTTGGCTGGTTAAATTAAGTCACTTTCATCGGTCCGGAGTTCCACTGACTGCTGTTCTAACGATTAGTGACACCTCAATACAAAGGTATCAGTTGTCGTGACATTCAGTCCCATCCCCGTGCCAAGTTACAAGTCACCGTTATTTCCATTTACAATTTTCCACAACTAGAAAAAAAATGCAAACAAACAAGCAAATAAATAAATAAATAAATAAATAAATAACACTTAGCTAAACCCAGGTAAATTTGATCCACATGGATTCATTCCATTGTCTCCACGCATAATTGTCGTTGTCATTAATTAAAATCTACCACTATAAAACACATTATATTGGTTACTCACAACTTGAACGTTAACTTATTAACCGGTCAGTATAAAACGAGGACCGCGGACTGCGGACCGGGTATAAAACGCGGACTGCGGACCGGGTATAAAATGTGGACCAGGTATAAAACGCGGACTGAAGGCTGCAGACCGGCCACAAAAATGCGGACTGAATACAAAACACTGTGATAAAAACATAGCGCAACGAAATAGCGATAGGCTGACGACATGAATTGAAGTTCGACATGGGAATGGTGGAAATAATGTTCCCCGCCATAATTGCCACGTGCATAATTGTCACGTGAGAGGTGTTAGCTGACGTCTATTTAATGGAGTTTGAAGGTGAGGGAGTGAGATCTTGTCACATTATTCTGCTTCTACCGGTCAATTTGGCTCAGAGAACAAATAGAGATGAACTCTTGGTTTACAAGAAGCGAGATTTTGTTCATTTTGAGTTCTTAATATGAAACCCCAATGTTGTTTACGTTCTTTCCTAATGCAAAATTAATGACCTGCAACGAGTGACCTGTGGAGTGTGACCTGTGTTTTAGACCCGCCGATTGAGTTATCACCATAGTATTAGAATTGTGACGCTGTAAGACGCGGATTTTTCTAGGCTGCTCAAAACGACGATCAATAGCGCAAGGTTTTAGTTGAAATTGCAAAACGTTTCTATGCTTTATTTATAAGGCCTCAGTTGTTCAAAAGGTTCCATTGGAGAGCGCAATTGGTATCGCTATGATAGCGTTATCCATCGTTTGAACAGCTGGGGCCAGAGGTAATAAACGAAAGGAATTTATGGAATCCTTCGCTGGTCACCGGCTTTATGTTTAGAAATCGAGACATTTGAAACACTTTAGTGGGATATGCTATTTAGACAGGGGTCTATTTACTTATTCGCAAATAAATGTTCTGTTGCGATTGATACAACTTTTGTTCATCTTAGTGCCGCTCGGGTCTGTCTGGAAACAGCATTCGATCAAGAGAACAACTATTATAGTAGATGTCCTGATTTACGTGTACACATCACCGACTTCATCTTTCGCCTCCCAAGCATACTTTCAATTGGGAGTAAAGATAAGCGAAAATACTCTTCATTGTGTTGAATCCATCCGGCCATCCTGGCTCGAACTACGACATCAACAGTCAGAGGACTCTCATATATACGAAGAGTTGAAGTTTATGCCTAAAATGCAATATTTTGACACGGAGTAAGAGGACCCAAGGCCTTGTTTTTGAAATCCGTATCTGGGCCAGTACCTAATCCGCAGTCCGCGTTTTATACCTAGTTCACGTTTTATACCTAGTTCCCGTTTTATACCCGGTCCGCAGTCCGGGTCCGCAGTCCTCAGTCGGCGTTTTATACTGGCCGACTTATTAACATATAAATTAAACGGGTAACACAATACACCAATAGTACAAGGATTACTCGGCGAATTATCCCTTAGCGAAGAAGCCTTCACAAAATTGATCATGCGACAGGTTTAGTGCTGTGAGCGAAATATTTAAGGATGACAGATATACAGCTGTATCGTGACAGCTCAGGCAGTTTACCTTAGTAAGTACAAAGGAACAATCGAAAGAATGCTTTCAAAAGAAACGCTACCATTATTTCTTCGTTTGTTGACAGTTTGTCGCATTGGGCTGCAAAGGAACCCGCGAAGCACAGATTCAAGGCGGGGAATACGGATCATTGGGCAAAGATGAAACACAAGGTATGGTAAACGCAAGAAAAGCATGAGAGTTTAAAACAGCAAGAAACACATGAGACTTTACAACGGTACTAATGTAATTGCTGGGGCCGACCGGTTGTTAGGCAGCTTGTGGGTTTCAAAGCATGATTTATTTCGTACCGAGACCAGCTGCCTTAGAAATTACGGCCGACAGTTGACGAAATCATCAGTAAAAAACTGAAATTTAGATCTAAGACTTAGTGGTTTAGAAGGATGACTGGCAAAGCGAGAACGCTAATTCATTGTTTAGTCTTCAGTTGATCTTCTTAGGATGGTAAGCTGTGACTCAGCCACAGGTCACCATGTTAAGAATGGCTGACGAACCTTTAAGTGAGGTGGGAAGTATAGGAGACTTAGATCGACGTTAACCGCTAACCTCTAGCTTGCGGGTTGAAGTTAAATGTTGGCCGTTCGGACTTAAGTCGATTAAAATTGGAGTAGTCTGGCTGACGCCATATTAGCTTTCCATCAAGGATCAGTGACTTTATACAAACAACAATAAAAGCCTGAGGAATTGCTTATTCGGCTAAAAATGCTGACTAATTTGTAGAAAAATGGATACTTTTTCATCCTGTTTCGGCATTTTTACCTGGCCTAAAACAAAATACAAGCCAATAAATCTTGAGGTAAATAACTTATGTGAAAACCTACCTCTTGACCTTCAAAATGTGAGTGTGGCATCTGGCACATGGTCAGATGATATCCATCCGCTCGCTGTTTGCGGGAAACATTGAACTAAAAGTCTCAATACCGCTGCTGCTCCGCTTTTCGTGCCCTGTTAACAACGCATTTCCCATGCAATTTGCTTTCTTTGAAAAATATACAGCCACTCGCTGTAACATAATATTAAAGAAGGAAGACGGAAGAAGAGCGCGTTACGTCGAATGAGAAAAGGAAGGCAGTTGTAAAGCTTTTATGGAGGCTTTATACATTAAAGAGACCGAAATTGGCCAAAAGGACGTTCTTGAATTATGCTAAAATTTCTGTCCGAATCGTTTTTAAAAGGCCTATTCCTGCTTACAGACAGGATGGGTAACCTCTGTCATTTTTGTCAACGCGTTTACAAGGCAGCTACCCCGTAACGGTACACGTGTTGATCTAAAGACTGACATATCGGTGCGTATATTATACGAGAGGCTGTCATTTGTAGAAAGGCATGGTTCAGGTAAGCGTCTCTACGATGACAACTCATCAAGTTCATTTGGAGACTGGAGACGAGTTTTTAAACTTTAATCTAATCAAAAATTGATGCCGGTTCTTGAGAAAGACTATATCAAAATTAGTCTACATACCAAGTTTGAGCTTGGTAAGGTAGATTGCAGCCATGCAGTGTGATTTCAAAAATCAGAGAAATTAGAGACTTTGTGTGGATTTGGGGCACACGAGTTGCTAATCAGAGTAACTATTTCTCTGGAATTTTGGGAATCATTAACAGTTTAAATTGCGCTTGCTATGCAACGAAACCTGTCCAAACTTGGTTAAGGTTGGTTGAGATGTAATTTTGAACAATATGAAAAGTAGTGCCCAGTCCTTTCTTGAACTTCATAATGGCCAGAAGTCCATCACCCAGAAGTCCATCACCCAGAAGTCTCCATCTGCAATGGAATGCTGCCCATCAGTTTACGGTATTATCTATTTTAAGAACGGCTGTTGCATGATTTTGCATTTAGCACCAACAGTCCCTCGTGCGGCTCTTGGTTGCTGTGCTATTCCTTTGTAACCACGCCTCAAGTGTTTTTTACTCGGTGTTGGAATGTTTGCTCAGGAAAGATGTATTCGTTGAGTTGGAAAGGAATAAATCCTGGTTGTGACAATTAACGCGTGTTTATGCAGAATAGTACATTGCGGACCAATCGGGCGCGTTGTGGTTATCAGGGCCAATCTGATTAGCCGTTATTTGGCGGGACCTCTATTCTAAATTTGATAATACCGTAAACTGATGGGCCCAGGCCAAATGAGACAGATCTTCCGGGTTAAGGACTTCTGTAATGGCCTATAAGGGAGACAGGGCGCGACTTATCAGATTAAATGGCAAGTAGATACATGGAAAAACACATCCAAGCAAGTTCGAAGACTTGTTCATTCATCAGCTCAATGGCGTTTTTCCCCTAGTGCTTTATTTTGTTAATAACGACAACTTTCAATCGTGAGTTCGCTTAATCGCAGTTAATTGTCGTTTCATTGATTTTCATTGGTTTACCTTTCTTCCTTTAGGTTGCATCATTTTCAATTCGAGACACAACGGGACAGGTGAAGACATTTCACGGAGATCGAATGCGGCATGAACGGCGTCCTGGTAAATATCAATTTAAGTCGTTTAATAAACTGGTGAAATTCTCCGGATTAAGACCCAGCCAGCGCAGTGAATTACTGGTGTTGGACTGATAAGCTGGTACCGCTTATCTTGTACGTTGATTGTTGGATGGACATAAGCTCTCAAAGGCTCCACGTCAAGACCAGTCTCTAGAGTTCCCGTTGTGTCAGCGATTTCGACGGGCTTCTCTTGAACAATTAAAATCAACGGAAGAGAACCATAAGTGAACTTGCCGAACCCTTAAGGTGTTGGCTAAACAGATCCCAGGCTACACCCTGTAGGGTGCAGTTCCTCTGAAGCACCGGTGAAATTTGATGGTTGATGACTCTTAGGGTGGGAACACATACGTACGGATCATACATCACTTTACTTCCATTCGGATTTAAGTGTAGCATGGTAGCGCTGATATCTCCGAACAAAGAAAACATATATAAATAAGTCTAATTCACCAATTACATTACAAAATTAAAACTAATGAACAATATTGAATGAGATGAGTCCAAGTTGCCAGCTATATTATAATAAAAGTGATCAACGATATTAACAACAAGCATTATAATAGAGTTTCTATACTAGTAATAGTTCTCACTAAATCTGCCCCCGCTTTTTTTCTTATTGAAAACAATTAAATTATTGTATTATTCTGTTATCCTAAGTGGACATAACAAGATGGCGCTTTGGTGGTCTTAAGTCTAATTAGACAGACATGTAATACTTCATCGCCGTCCGTCGTGGAAATGGTATCTCTGCTTCAGGTGTATGAAACTACAGGTCTTAATCTTCTAAGGAAAGTTATGAACACAAAGGGATGTCGCATATCTTTCCACAGCGGTATTAAATGCCTCCAGCGATCGATGATGAAAAATGTTGAAAACCTGAAAGTTGATTTTTCCGTTTACTACTTGCACATCATTACGAGAATAACAATCAGACGAGATAAAAAGCAAAAGTTGGAACCAGACTCGAATTTGGCTCGTACTTGACTCCTGCTCGGACTCGAACTTGACTCGTCCTACAAGTAAACTCGATCAAGCGTGTCGTTGCTAAAAAAAAAATTACCCGAGACCACCGTGCGCGCTTGCTGAAAATTAAGCGGTACCACCTTGCGCGCCTAGTTTCCTCAAATCGAGATATTTTCCTTACTACCAAACCAAAAGATATATCAGATTTCAGAATCTTGCTAAATACGCGGGGACTGCTATTATGCCTCCTCGGGTTTTGGCCCAGAGGCCAAAACCCTGCGGGGGCAATAACGCGCGCTCTGATTGGCTGAAACAGCGTGCTTTATCAGAGATTAGTACACGTTCACGCCATCTCTCTTCAATTGGAAATAAAAGTTTTTTTCAACGTTACGCGAATGCGTGGGGGAAAATTACTGGTTTCTTTATCATAAAACAAATAAAGAAGCCTCGACTGTGCTCTGCTCTGTTGTAAAGCACGCAGGAAGCGGTAGAGCACTCAAGAAGTGGGGAAAAACACTCGACTACGTCTTGTGTTTTCCCCTACACTTCTTTCGTGCTCTACCTCTTCCTGCGCGCTTTACAACAGAACAAAGCACAGTCGAGGCTTCTTCATTTCTTAATTCTGAAAGTCTACAATGCAAACGTCATCTTTAAAATCTTTGAAATTATCGAGAACTCTCAGGGATTTATCTAAATCGTTCCATCTTTTCTCGGCGGAATATCTAAACGAATGAACTTGGCCCATATGCGGTTCTGTTTACTCTTGTTATCTCAAGCCGGTATGAGCCGCGGAGATCTTTCACAGATGATCTTAACCTAATCATGTCCCTCAGATATCCAGGTGGGTTAAAACCATGAGTAACCTTAAAATGAGAAGCAGATTACCTTGAATGCGCATATCGTTCAAAGAGCATCGACCAACTCGCTCTAAAAGCTCTTTGTAAGTTGAGGCCTGATTGTACACCGCTCTCAAAGCCCTTTCCCACTAGTTCGAGTTTTTCTCTGTCCATGGCACGACAAAAATGCCACACGGAAAAGCAGTATCCGAAATACGGAAAAATAAAGGCCTTATGCAAATCTTGTATCCATGGGTACGACATTCTTAAACCGCGAGAGAACAGAAACCTGTTTAAGCCTGGTTTTCACGTTCAACTGGGAGAGTTTGTTTCCAGTCGCGATCGGGTAAGTGTGGAACTGAATCAGAAATTTGATGATTCTTGATCCCATGTCTTTTGGTTTCAGAGAAAAAGTCTGAAGAAAAAAAACTCCTCAAGTTCAGGCATGAAATCGATGGTACCTTGACACGGATTGGCGGTCCGAATTTCAGCGATATCCTCGTCAAAGAGCTCCATGGCAACTTGCCTGGTGACTATCATAAACCACGCCCACTGCCACCCAAACTGCTGAGAACAGCGGTGAACGCCAGGGCCAGAGAGGGCTACATGTATTGGTACATGGAAAAACCACCGCCCAAAAGTAAGATACAGTTCAAATGTTACCCAGCTCCCTTCCTATGCTTACTCTTACATCGACCTGGTTTGCGATTCTAGCGGTACGCTCCCCGTTGCTTGTGCAAGCAGTTGAAACATGAAGAGGATTTCAGCTGAATGCCGACAGTAACAGCTTTGGTTCTGTATTGCTGTGTTCGGGGATTGGCCACTGGGAAATTAAATGCAGCGTCACTGAATTTCTCAACCAAATGATTCAACAGCCCGGAGGGCCTGGACAAAACCTAACTTTTCCAAAACCACGATTGGGATAAAGTGTTTAATTGAAAAATGCGGGTTCAAACTGCAATACAAGAAAGCCCCGGAAAGAAATGGCTACATTACTTAGAACACAATACAAAGATTATAGAAACGAACTACGACAAACGGCGATAAACGAATACTTCCTTATATTGTTACGGCTGCGGAAACTGTAAGATGTACACTTCTTAAAGAAGGCGATCGGAGGGTGGCCATCGGACGCGTCTCTTCGCTCTCTGCTGAATGTAGCTATTTTCTTGTATTACTATAGTTTTAGTATTTTCGACTCACAGGGTAACAGTCTTGCCTCTGTTTAATCTACTGGTCAACAAAATTCGACCACTTTATTCTTTATGGTGTACAGTTCATATTACAGCTTACTACAGTATGGTGTAAGTCTTCTCTCATGTGCCGCGGCCATGTTGCTCGCGTTCGATTTGCAGTCAGAGGATACTTCAGATTCAGGGCCAGTCGCTACCCGAACATCGATTCAACGTTTAACCTAAGTCGCCTGGTCATCAGTGGAGATATCTGTCCGAATTCCGGACCTTCCATGAAACCGTGCTGCCAGGGATGCCTCAGAGCGGGGGTTGGTAAAACCCGTGACGGTTGAACATCCGTTACGGTCAAAATGGGTAAAACCCGCGACGGTACAGTCCGTGACATATACGTGACGGATCCGTGACAGATATAATCCGTGACGGATGGAGACCCGCAATATTCTCTTTAAAAACCTAAGTTTTTGCTGAAATCCGTGATGGCCTAGCTATAATCCGTGACGGCCTAGCTAGAATCCGTGACGCATGGAGACTAAATTTGCTTCAAAAACCTAAGTTTTTTTGCTGAAATCAAAAAAGCTCCACCGACATACGTCGAACCTTCGGAGTGCCACCTAGCAGATCTCCTTGCCAGCCTTGATTATTATCCAAAATCTTTGAGAATCGCCCATCTAAACATCTGCAGTCTTAGAAATAAACTGGATGAACTGAGAATCTTGCAGGAACTCTGTAAAATTGACATAATTGGAATCACAGAGAGTCATCTCAGCAGCAAAGACAGTAATTCTGAACTTAATATGGATGGCCTTAAATTCATCCGCAGAGACAAAACTACATTAGACGCAAAGGTGGCGGGTGCGTGCTCTACCACAGGGAAGACTTGAGAGTAATTCATCGAAGAGACCTTAATCGCAGCGATATAGAAGCTATTTGGACGGAAGTGGAATTTCCTTCGTTCAATGCTTTATTTTCGGTTGTTTACCGTCCACCGCACCAACAAGATTTATTCGAAAACTTCAGCGTCGTTCTCGAAAGGGCTTGGCTGAAATCTAGCAATATTTTCCTACTGAGCGACTTCAACTGCAACATGAAGTTCTCTCTAACTCCAAACGAAATGGCGGCACCGCTAGCTTCGATAGAATTAAAGCAAACGCCCGAGTTATTTAACATTGAAGATGTGATCACTAGGGACACTCGCGTGGCACCTACTTCAAACACGCTCATTGTTACCACGCGCAAAGACCTGATTAGAAATGCGGGCTCCTATCCCATGGGCATTTCTGACCATGATCTAGTCTACGCTGTTGTGAGACTTGCTTGCAAACGTCCAGTGCCTAGGTTTCTGCTGACTCGTAATTGTAACAAATTGAATGAGGAGGGCTTCAAATGCGATATGGAAAGAGCGCCTTTTCACGTAGCCACGATTTTTGATGACCAGACGACCCGCTATGGCTGTGAAACAAGTTATGTCTACAAATTGCAAACGAACACGCACCGATGAAATAAGTAAAAGTGAGAAGTCTATTACTCCCATGGATCACTAATGATATTAGGTGGAAAATGAACAGGATATTTAAACTGTACAAGGAAGCGGTTAACACGAACGATAATGAAAAGTGGCGAGAATATAAATACCTCCGAAACAGGATCACTGCTGATGTAAGGAGAGCAAAAGCTTAGTACTTCAGAAGCAAAGTTAACGAGGTCAAAACTTCAACAGCTTACTGGAGACTCGTGAAAGACGCAACAAATTTGTCAAAATGTCATAAACCAATTGGCCCCCTTAAACGCGATGACGGAAGCCTGGCCGTTTGCGATTTGGAAAAGGCCGATATGATGAATGCTTGTTTTTCCTTGCTTGGTACAAAACTAGCGGCACAGTTACCGGCACTACAAATCGAAACTGACACAGTGGACGACCTAACAGGCGCACCAATTTTAGCTGACATCAGTATTCAAGAAAGTACTGGCGAAATAAAATGCTGAACTTGAAAACGAACAAAGCAACTGGCCCAGATAAAATCCGCCGAGGTTATTTAAACTGCTAGGAGAAACTGTTGTACCCCCATTGACATCACTGTTTACTTCAAGCTTCAAGGCAGGAGCTGTCCGCCTGGAGTGGAAAACAGCAAAAGTAACGACAGTACCTAAAGAGATGACGAATGGGACAGAGGAAACTATCGCCGTCTCTTCAATCTCAGCGTGCCAGGCAACATCTTAGAGTCATGCGTTATGACGCGATTGTTGACCACGTGCTAAATTTTAATCGCCTAGTAACAGACAATCAATGGGCCTATTCGCAAGGGCTACTCCACTGAGCTTCTCCTTTAACAGAAACCTGGGGACATGCAATAGACTCTGGTTTTGTGGTAGGTGTGGCCTTCATTGACTTCAAGAAAGCATTTGCTTGTGTAGATCACGGCATCCTGCTAAACAAGCTTCAATGTCAATTTGGACTACACGACCTCTTATTAAACTGGTTGACGAGTTACCTTACATCGTAGGTTACAGTACACGGATTTAAATGGGCAAAGACCCAGCCTTTGCTCAGTGTCTTCTACTGGCGTCCCCCAAGGGAGTGTCCTTGGGCCCACTCTGTTTACTTTGTACACAAGCGATCTCTCGTAGTGTCCGTCCAGTCTGGGTCCGTCTACATGTACGCTGACGATAGCACCATATACCGTATCGGGAAGACCATAGACAAAGTGTCAGCTGTGTTAAATCAATCCCTAACAGAGCTGCATGTCTGGTTCGCCAAGAACAAACTGACACCACACCCAAAGAAATCAGAATGCGTGCTAATTTACAGAGGATCGTTCACCGTCTCCCTCCCAGCCATACACCTCAGTGGCAATAACTTGGAATGGGTAATACACAGTCGACTCCTGGGTGTGGATATCGACGACAAGCTGGGTTGGTCCATTCGTATTAAGGGACTAAAGAAGAGCTTTGATAACAAACCAAGCCTTATAAAAAAAGACCAGACTTTTACTCAAACAAGATCTTTTAAACCTGTACTTCAAAGTTATAATTCCTGCAGTCACGTACGGTATATCCGTATGTGGAGGTAAAAATCGGCAAGACGACCTCGATTCACTTGAAACACTACACCGCAGAGCAGCAAGAGTTATTTTCAATTTTGCCAAGGACCTACCATCAGCGGAAGTCCTCACCAGGGCTAAATGGGACACTCTAAGAATTTGCTATTAGCAATCTATCCTGAAAGTAACTTATAAGATGTACCATAAGGACTTACCACCCTGTATGACAGCACATATCGTAGAATCGCAACCCTCTTATAATTCAAGAAATAGCCTTAAGTTGGAAATCCCACCTTTCAAATGGAATATCGATTAAGTGTCGATTGAGTGTCGCAAGGCGAACAGTGAAAAGTTTCTCCAGGATGATTAATAAACTTACCTTGGCCAGGGACATTGAATTTGCTAACTTATACTGTAGAAGATGGCTGCTCCTTATAAGATGTTTTTAGCTCTATAACATCATCAGTTGGGCGAAATTGTTAATCATAAATTTGAATATTAATCGGATAGGATCTCTCATTGTAAATATCTATTTTACGCCTGTGCACATAAGTAGGTTTTAAGCCTTATTCTATAATCATTGTTTATGTACCTATTTATTTATTCATTTATACACGACCCCACAAGCTGCAAAGCTGGAATCCTTATCCTGTTAAACTAAAGTTTTTCTTTCTTTCTTACTTACTTACTTACTTACTGACTTACGTACGTAGACCGACTGCCTCCAAAAAGAGGAGACTTAACAACGTGGACGTAAGGGTTTTTATACACTGATGAATTATGCGAAATAATGAAAACGAAACGTACAAAAGACACCAATAAACAGGTGAAACGTAACACTAAAAGGCTACTAGAAAAACTACGTGGTGAAAACGAGAATAATAAGTGGGAAAAAAAAAACAACAACAACAACAATGAAGAGAAAATGTCACACTTAGATCCTGCAAGTTCTGATTGGATAATCTGAATTTCTGCAGCTGCCCTGATTGGCTAGACTGAGTACTATTTTGGTTTGGGTTTTCCAACAAGCAATCGCTTTGTCGACTGCATTTTTCCAGTGCTTAATGACACTGTAAGTACACTTCGGTGAATTTAACTATCAGAGTATATGCCACGTATACTTCGGTGGGAGTCAGTTATTGCATGCAGCAGCGACATCTGCACGTTCCGAGGGCCAAGTTGTTTGTTTTTTAATCGGCAATGTTAAATGTCGTCATTAAATTCCTGACCCAATTTTGTTCACTTTGCAGAGGGAAAGACAACCTTTGGTTCCGACAAAACTTTTCTGGGCTTAGGTAAGAGGTTTTTTCCTTGATCGATCAGCTGCTGGTTGGTCCCTGAAGGCGCCGCAACAGCATTGGAGAGAGACTGAAAACGCAGACAGCGCATGTAAATATCTGTTACAAGAAGAAATAATAAAAGAAGGCACAGCCGTAGGAAATGTTGAGGATGCGGAAATGCGGAAAGCTTCCAAGTTTGTGGTGAAAAAATGTTCTCTCCACGACTGGATGAATCACCCGGCTGAAACTAAACTTATGTCCAGAGTGAGCTATAAGAGATATCCGTTGCCGCGGCGGGAAACAGACCATGGCCAGTTCATCTTTTTTGGTGGTTGTTGTTGGTTCTCATATGCTTTAACAACTTTCGAAGCTTTATTTGTCAAGGTATTTGTTGTGAAAGATAATGCAATCTCGAAATCGTGTCCAGACTTAATTTTTGTCTTTACGCCAAGCATCACTTTTGCAATCGTAAAAGAGACTCTGAAGCCTGCGGTTTTAATGAATTATCACCGAACTGGAAAGGAATGAGAAACCACATTGGAAAGAAGTAGAAACTATGTGAAGCCTCTGCTCTTCACGCCTCATGCCGGTTTCTGAGATAAGATGTAAATCAAGTACCTTGCTTGTTTTTATTTTCTCTCTCCTTAGATCCCATTTGTACATCTGTGTATGTTTTTGATTTTGTATTGCTTCGTGTGCTTTGTAACTTTTAGCGGAAATAAAGATTCAGTAAGAAAAAAAAGAATCTGTCTACTCGTGAGTATGATGAGCGCCTGCCTTCACTAAAATTTGGTTGCTTAGATTTGCTAGCAACATAATGAAGGTTAAGCCTTCAGCGGCTTTATTGACTTTTTCCTGCTTACAGCGTTCTTGACACTTCACAGCGCTAAATTATTGGTGATAAAAGAGAACCTTGGTCTCGGATCTCGAAATATTCATTAAGGCGTACCACGCCCTAGACCTGCATTCTATACTCTATCGTGATGACAGCTCTTCAAACAAGGGCAACCTTTTTTTATACTGACGAAGCTCCCGTAGGTGGGCGACCTAAGAAAAAGGGTGGATAATGTCTGTACAACATGAAGTTCACTGAATTGAACGGTTGTTTTTTCTTAATTTCTAGGCGTCCGTAAGTAGAGCTGTCTGCTTAAAACAGACTGAAAATGTCTCTCATATGAGCTCTGACTGCAAACATATTAAGGGTGTCCCACACATCCCCAAGTGCATAAAATGCAGGTTCGTTATAAACTTAATAGGAATGCCGTCAGTGAGAGGAAGGCTTATCGAAAAAACTATTTTTTGCACGTGGACAATTCGGCTAAGGAATATTCACTTAAACAAGGTCCTGGCTAGTACCCGAAAAGCTTGCGCCTTAGAAAATTTGTTGCTGTTTTTAATTTTTTTTTTTTTTCAACTGGTCTCTGTTAATTAAGCAACAACCCGGAGTGTACGACTCAATATATTTGTGGCACGGCGTTTACACAGACCGAGCTATTTTTAGATTGATTTTCCCGCGAATTCAGTCTCCTAAAGGAGCCTTGATCTCCCACGGGAGCCTTGCTAGCCAGTCGTAAGCCTTGCATAATTAACTGTTTGGACGCGTGCGGAATGGAACTGAACTTTTCGCGGAAAAAACCCGTCTAAAAATTGCTTGGTCTGTTTTATGGGAGTTGCATGCTCCGGATTATGGGCTCCTGGCAACAACCCATTTGCCAATGCTACGGTCTACATCCTAATCTAAAATTTCCTGCCGCAGATTTTCTCGAATTTTGCCGAAGGAAACTACCTGGCGTTTTTGCTTTTGGCAGTCAGTTCGGCAGTTTATTTAGAGCGGTTTCGCGGTCGGCCACAGAGGCTACGCAATGCCCTTCATTTCTGATTGAAGTATATGCATTTTTAATGACCAAAGCTGGCAGTAAGACAAAACCGTCGTCTTCTAGTTTACAATTTAATTCTTATTAACATAACCATTAAATGAGCTTGAAGCTTGAGGTTTAATCAGTTGGCAATGTGTGACGTCTGTTGCAGGGCCCGGTCTTCTCTTCGCTCAGATGAAAACTGTGACGGTGACATTAAAGGTTAGTTTTGGCAATGATGTCACTTTCATAGCTAAATCATTTATTTCCTAAACTAGTGCTTTCTGCCGGAATTTTCTGGAGTTCATCCAGGATACCTGATTTCATGGTTTGCCACGGTTTTTTTGGCACATGGTTGTTCACCTCAAATGAGGTTTATTCAATCCGATTTTGGGGTAGAGCCACCCACCTCTCCCCCACCCAAAAAAAATGCAAATGAGCCAAACACGTGAGAGAAACATGTGCGTGCATATCTGCGTTTTTAGCTGAAAACAGGTAATAATCCCAAATACATGTGTCTTCTTCCCAAATCCCTATCGCCCGTTCAAGCCAATTGTGACGTGCAATTGCTGGAAACGGTGACGAGGGTCCGAAGCTAAGGTCTTGGAACCAGGCAGCATGGTGTATGTATACCAGTAGTAATTGAAAACTATTTCATATCCTGATCCAAATTCAATAGCCTCAGAGCACTGAATAGCTTATCGTTTCACGGCAGGTTTTTACATGTTAATAATGTAAAACGTGTTATGAAGTGAAGTCATTCAGGAATAGGAAATTAAGAAAAGAGTCGCTCCAACCGCCCGAAGATTATTTTGGGTTTCTAATCGCTTTGAAGCCAAAATAAATGAACAAATAAACAAACGAATGATCGAAAGAACAAAGAAACGAGTAAAATGTGAATATATCAATAAAGAAAGAATAAAATAGGGTAATATGTGATGAAATAAAATAAAATGAAATAAAATAAAAACTTTAATGCAACATATTCTATGGAGGCCTGAGAACGCGATGACCAGAATTTTGCAATTGTTGCAACAGCGAAAATTGCCGCAAAGCGGACAGGGACGATTTTCAGCTGGTCGCTTGGGTGCGCCAGTGTGTTTCAATGCCTTGGATACTCTAGAGCCTCGGGTCTTATGACTGCGCGTCTCAATGACATCTGTAAATAGTTAGACTCTCTAGTCTTCTCGGATGTTAGGACGATAAACCGTAGTTCCCGTTTCACAGCCCTTGTTCGTAAATAACTTCGTGGGACGTTAAAGAACCCACACACTGTTTGCGAAGAGAGGGGGAAGTAGATTCCGGTGTTGCGGTCTGGCCTTTGTGTATGTGATCTCTTGGTTGGGTGGGAAATGCTCGGAGATAATAAGCTACTCTAATGGTTGGCGTTCCCATTGCAGGTTTATCCTTTAATTAATCCATCACTTCCTACATGCGGCAACGAGTGTAAAATTATGTGCTTTGAGTTGGGCGAAAACGTCTTTGTTGATCACATTTCTTTATTGCATAATTCAGTCATCTCACGTTCGCGAGTTGATCCCTCTTTTCAACATCTCTCAAAATTAGTTTGTGAGGCCATTTCCTTGTATCAAAGTTTCTCAAATGCCTTGAAAGACATGCAACCGTTTTGGACGTCATACGCTGTCGCGCTGAAGTGTTAGCCCCGAATAAATCGTGTTACTCATCTACCGTAGAGATTTGCCATTTGTCACGTTCATTACTTTTCAGAAATGAGGCGTTTCCATCTGACCGCTAAGATCGCTGAACAAGTTTTTTGGCGATCGCAGCGATCATAATCATATGGAAACCAGGCATAGCAACTGAAATCTTATTTCTTCCGTTTACTCGTTAACCCTTTGATGCGAATAAGGGGGATTACGGTTGTTCGGTTCGAAAACCACTGTAATCAACCGCTGTGATGAATGGACAAATTTGTTAGAACACATTCCAGATTTATCTACAAGGTCGTAATTGATTCTATCAAGCTATGAAGCGCGGGCGCCAGTTGTGAAATTATCAAGCAGAAAGTTCAACTTTAACGTGTTTACAACTACCGGCTGCTAATTATGGAAAGCGTTATAGAGCAGTTTTCTATGAAGTGTCGAAAGTAATTACGTTGTTGCTTACCCGTTTATTTTGGTTTACACCATGATTGGATCAAAAAAAAAAAAATCTTAAAAAACTACTTAATAAATTACTTCGATATGCGTTTGGCAGAAGTGACTGTGCAGTCCCTTCAGCGCGTGATTGGCTCTGTGTAGTTTGGTTTTCGTTTTACGAACCGCTCTAAACCAAGGGCAAGTTGACTAATTACCTCAGTAATTGACATTTATAGTAGTTAAGGAGTTTGTAAGAGTTAGCTGAGTGATTTTCCCTTGCCCTGCGCTGTTCTCCAGTAACTGAACCTATTCGCAGAATAAAGTGTTTCTATCGAAGGACAATCGACTGACTGTGGCCTTTGGAAATTAAACGCAGCCAGTACAACGGCTCTCGTGAGTGGTTCAGAAAACGACGGACCCAAATAAACTTACGACAGAAACAATGGTCAACAGATGCAATGAAATTAAATGCTGTAAAGAGCTTCGGTGTATTCATAAATTCTGGCCGACTAAGTACTTGTCGGCAAGGGCTCGAATAAAAATACAACACAACAGAAACGATGCATCTAAACTAAAAAGCAATAGCAACTACTTCAGTGGCTGAACAGGAGAAATTGCAAGCTTGCCAGAGCTCTCACATTAGTCCTAGTTTTGGGAACACCAAATTTCCAAAGAGAAACTATCACTCAGGACTTTGAAAGACATCATAAGCTGTCGTTTGTGGTTAATGTTTACCTCTCAAGCTATGATTAAATCAGTTATGTTTGGTATTTTTGGGGAAAAATTGCGAAACAACAACAACAACAGCGACGACGACAGGGACATGGAGCTTGTCCACGCGGAAGATAGAAAAAATTGAAATATACAACGCGCTGGAAACGACGTAAGCTCAAAAGAACACGAAAAGAGTATTGATTAATTAAGCCAGAGGCCCATAATGTATGAAAGACTCCAAATGAATTAGGATTTGGTGGCCCGTTCGACTTTAAAACCAGAATTTCCGGGTTTCTGTTCTGTGTGCTAGGAACACCAGGTCTTTAGAGGAACGAGCACCACTTCTGGGTTAATTCAAAACTTTCGTTAGTGCTAAGCCATGCATTAAAATACGAATTGAACCAACTTCCCAAAAGCGAGAACTCGGAATGTGAAATGTATGTGTTGCATTGTTTTTGTTTTTTCGTTTGCAAAACGGGGTCTCCGCTGGCAATAGGTGTCCCTAGTTACTATTTCAAAATGGCAACGCGAACTGAAGGAAGGGGAAATTGCTTTCAGGTGGCATTACTCGATTCCGTCCCAAGGTGGACCATGCATGAAGGAGGCCGTTGGCAACTCCCTGAGAAAGGCCTGAATGCCAACTGACTTCGGTCTGGTGGTCTAAAAATCGGAAGATGATCAAAGGGAATAAAGGGACATGTCGGATGAGCGGCAGTGTAATAGAGTTTTTATGTTTTAATCCAGCTCTTCCTGAGTATATTATGGCCGTATATCCCAAATCTAAAGTTGGCCGTAGAAGTGACGTCAAAGTGTCTCAAGAATAATACTTGATAATGCATTTTAATCATTTGCTGTTATGAGATGGTCTGCGGTTTTGCCAAAACGTGACCTCATAAACAGGAAAATGAGGCATAAGCACTATTCGCAAATCCCTTGTTATAAAATTTGCTCCCAAATGAGGTGGTTTATTTGCAAGAAGATTTCATGATATCATGAAAAACAATTCCGGCACCTAAAATCACCTGTTTAAATGCATTAAGCGCCGAACGTTTTGCCCTTCGCGAATAAACTAAACAATGAGAAAGGAAGTCCCATTATGAGAACCTGAAATGAGAGCGATCCAAAGCCAACTGGCTTAAACTGTTAATCTTTAATTTTAGATTTTATCATGTGTCAGTCGAGAGACCACATATCGTGGTGGCCGGCGCAAGCTTCTCAGTCGAATTTCAAGATTGGCTATCTTTCATTACACCCCAGTCCTATGACTTTATCTTTTGTTTATTGACCTTTACACAATTAACGTTACAACTCATGACGATTTTTCGCTGCTGATAACTTGCGAATTTAACAACGAACAAATACATCACAAGAGAAAGATAACTTATTAAAACATCTGCAGCTCCAACAGTATACACTGACAGTTGCTTATTGTTAGCAGTTACCTTAAAAAGGAAAAAGAAAAGAAAAATTTCATTTCTATCAAGCCGATACGAAGCCGTCGACCTGTTGCGGATTTAAGGGGAAGGCGCGGGTGGGGGAGACCATCTACACGGTTCACTCCCGACAGCTCGAGTCTTCGAAACGGGAAATCAGGAAAGGTTGGAGTTATCGGGGCAATTGATAAAGAAACTTACCTATACGGAACGACAATCATTTCGGCGATATTCAGGTTACCGTCGGATCGACGTTTCTATTTTCCGAGACTTTTAGTGCATTGATGTTTTCAGACTGATTTCTTAAACACCTGGGCCCAGTTGTTCGAAGAGTGGATAGCGCTATCCACTGGATAAATCACTATCCACTGGATAACTCAATTGCTTTTGCCATAGTGCCGCTTATCCAGTGGATAGTGATTTATCCAGTGGATAGCAATATCCAGCTTTCGAACAACTGGAGCCTGGGTGTTCTACACTTCAAAGGATTCACTGTGAACAAGCCACACAGGCGACCCATATGGAATAGCGCTCCTTGCTGATTAGTTCCAGAATATACGTTTTGTTGAGGAACGACTTGAATCACGCACTCTCTGCTGGAAGGGAGGGCGCAATGCCCGGAAGTTCTCTGTCATTTAGTCAAAGTTTATACAAGACGTTGGACCAACGATGGTAATTCACTATTCTCAAAAATTGTCGAAATTCTAATTTTACAGATGTAAGCCCATTCCACCTGCTTCAAGGTATCGTGTCATCATCGATCCTCTACAGAGTTTAATTTTGTGAGAGGAAAAAAACATAACAAGCACATTGTAAACAATTCTTGAAAAATTTGCCGTACCAAAGGAAAGAAAACAATGCTTTCGTGACCATGGGGCTACCGGCAAACATGCAGGTGCACGTAATTTTAGTTATCATTTGAAATCTATGAAGTGGATTCAGTTGAATCAATAAAATCTCAAACTGAAATAACGGCGCACTGCTGTTTAAACTTCCTGTATAACTATGAACGTCCTGTATAACTTTGAAATTGGATGGCACTGATGAAAGCATCTTGCAACTAAAAAAAATTGTTTTCAAGTCATGTTGTGTCTGAAAAATAGTCCTCACGTGACACTTGCTTTTAGTATTGGGTTCAGGAGCAGCTCAATTCGGCAAACATTTTACCAGAAGGCACAAAATAACATGACAAGCCCATGTAAACATGTCGGAAATTTTGCAAACATCTCCTGACGTGCTAAGCAAATTTTATGCCCGCCTCCGTTGTTTGCTCGTCTGGTGGATGAGGACAGGAAAGAGACGCATTGTTCCAAAGAGAAAAAAAACGAAGTCTCGCGGTTTTGTCATTTACATCGGCTACTAATAACATTATTCTGACACGTGTTTACATTGTGGCCAAATCAGATGACAGCTTTAACCAATCTGTGATTAGGTTTCATTTGCGGATTTTAATTACTGTAATTAATAATGATGTTGTCTTTCTAAAACGAGGCTGTGACAACAGTGATTTGAATCAGCTCGATAAACTATCACGAAGTTAGTCAAAGCAGCATGAACGCTCTCCCAAGAGCAGCAATATTAGTGCCCCGCACAACAAACTTTCCCAAAGTTTTTCTCATCCTTTTGGTGCTCTTTCTTGGCAAATGTGGAGCAAAACTGAACGTTTTTCTTGAAGCCAAAGAAGTGTCACGTTTTCTTTACGGTAAGTAAGCGTTATTTCTTCAAATTCATGCATAGTTGCCTTGGTAAACCAAGGCTCCCACTTCTTCGTTAAATCACAGTTAATCTTTTCGTCGAATAGCCTTTGATGCGAGAGCTCTCTTCCAACGACCTGATTTTGTCGGTATCGAGTTTATTACGTATCAAAGAAAAACAAGGCAAATTCTTGACAAGGCCGATTTATTATACTTTGATCGTTTTCTGTTTTGTTTTTGGCTTGCCCTGATGGCTTAACTTACCCGATTTACCGCCTCTGTGTCAGTTCATTGTATGAAGACTTGACGGACTTACTATGCGCCGCTTCCAAAGCTCCTAATTGGTGGTTTCATTGATTCAAATGTCGCCACTATTAGTCATTTTGAGAACAATTCACACATTTCGTCAGCTCATCAAAGAAACTTGAGCTCTTTAGTCGCCTTTGAACAGCACAAAGTTGTTATCGTTGCAAGACTTGCACAGGCAGGTGATCGGGTTGGTTACTACAAATCAATGGACACTGAGACAAATGAACTGCCGATTACCCTACGTCCTTCCATCCTGAATTGAGAACATTGCATAAACGGTTGGTTTAATGAGTAAAGGTCTTTATCCAGGGCCAAGTCTTAACACCTTCGAGAGTCTGGCAAACAACTCCAAAAGAAACTGATGGTGAACGGCTTGTTCACAACGGCGGGGTAATACGTTTTAGGAATTCCTGTACCGAAAAAGACATCAGCTAGACTTATTCGACTCGGCTTATAGTGTAACTGGTTATACATCACCACAGAAAAGTAGCTTATGTCTACAGCGGGTGTACTTCACAAACTGCCTCAACACAAAGCGGGACACTGGCGACTGGACATGAGCTAACCGTCGGTAGATTAGCTCTCTGACTGTTGCCCAGGTGAACAGAAGATCGACGTACAAATCTATGTTTATGAAGTTGAATGGCGACGCAAAATAGCTCTTTATTACAATGATTCCTTTTTAATATCATTCTTACTAAACAACGACTGAGAATAAATGTCCACTGCATAGTGCGATCACCTTAACTCGAGCTCTCTTGTTTTCTCCCTTTTTTTTCGCCCGACACGCAACCTGGAGCTTTCGTTAATGTGGCTATATATACTGGAGGTCTTTACAGATAAAGTAAACCATCTTTTCCGGGTGCTACTGCACCGGCTCCATTTGCTCAACAACACTGTTTATGAAACGGACCCTTGTCTGCTCGATGAGCGATAGATAATGGCATCTTTGGGAGGTTGACAACCGAAACCTAAGTCCAAATATCCTTCTCTATCAGACAAAAATATATCAATTTTCTCACAGTCTTGAGTAAAACGAAGCTATCTTTCTTCAAGACAAATTGAAATTTCTTCAGTACAATGCTAATGACACCGAAATGATTCCACTCCTGAAACACTTGAGGTACAAACCTGAGCAAAAGGGTAAATGGAAAATAATGAAGATGAACGAAAAGAAATTCAAGAATTTTCACCACCTGCTTTTGTAATTGATACCTCTTTCCTCACCACTAACACAACGGAAATCTTACAATAATCGAACCGAGAAGTCCAGCTGTTTAATGATTCTAAGCCCATTTTGTGATCCAATATGTTTGTTTATTTTCTCAGATCTAAACACGAACTTGTACCTGGTCAAAGATGGCACAGTCGCCCCAATACTGAAGACACCCATATTGTCAAGCATGATCCCTCCGATTGAGCCCCACATCAAAGACCTCAGATTTAGATTTAACGCAACCGGAACGGTATGAATGCAGCATATTTTAAACAAATAAATCCCGATCATCTGTTGCAAAAATATAAACCGATTGGATATGCGTGCTTGTTTTACAATTATTTTAGTTGACCACTATCAAAAACACTTGGAAATCATGCACCTTGTTATTGCCGGAATCTTCTGTTTTGTCGCGTACTCTTTATTTTCCCTATAACAGCATAAAACGTTATCATTGTAGTTCAGACTCACTAATAACTGGAAATTTAAAGTTTTAACCGCCAACCGCTTAGCTCAGTTGGTAGAGCACGGGACTATCGCGCGGTAGGTCGTGGGTTCGAACCTCGGCTGGACCATCACTCGGGGTCTTTAAATAACTGAGAAGAAAGTGCTGCCTTTGCAATAACACTGCAAATGACTGTTCTAGTCTTCTCGGATAAGGACGATAAACCGTAGATCCCGTCTCACAACCCTGGTTCGTAAATAACTGGACGTTGATCCCGGTGTTATGGTCTTCGGCCTTGGAAAGGACACACTATCAATTGGGGCGAAAGCTCTGTTGTGTGGCCCCCACCACCTGCATTGGTAGTGAAACTTAAAGAAATCAAATCAAAAAAATCAAATCGAAGTACGCTTATTGACATATTTTTAAGTCCACAATGGGTGTTTCATCACCATGGCAAAAGGGGGCAAATTGAGTTACAGTGCGGAGTCTTGCTCGGTGCATTGTTTGAAAACTAACATCATTCCCTAAGTTAATATTTCCTTTCCCAACTTTTCCAATTTCAATGCGACCTGGCTGTGGACATGAATAGCCACTCTGCGGCGATTTAATCCCACGGTTAATTTTCACAAGTTATCTACCTGGTTCCGCAGCGTCCTGCTTATGAATCGTAATTTGTGAAAGTCACTCTGCGCTGAGGTCAAAAAAGAGATCACACCTGTTCCAAAGAAATGCCTTTTTCTCCATGTCCCATATCAGCCAATCCAATTCCTTGTTTCCTAATGATTGTTTGAGTGCAGAGGGCCACACGAGAACGTAAGGTGTGCTACTGAATCACTGATGAGCTGTGATCAGCACTAACACGTATCAGTGAACGGTCCAGGAAGTTCAGTGTGATGACTGATTCAGATGATTCTATTTGTATTTCACTGCGCTTCCTTCATGGCATATTTTCTTGCGGTTTTGGCGGGCACAAATGTGCGTTCACCGTAGATAACATGGCTCATTTTCGTTGACCCTCACTGAAAGCTTCGTTGTTAAGAAATGGTTCTTTTGTCAATTCTAAACGAACACCGTAAGCTGACTATTTGTAACGATATTTTAACTTAGTAATCATCATCTCTGCGTCAAGGAATTTTTGAAAAAAGAAAAGAATAACCTTTTGTCCCACTCGTAGACCTCAAAATCATTTATTTGAGAAAATGCACGTCACAAACGTTTCAGGCGAAAACAACGCAATGCGAGACATTTTTGTTTAAAATTTATTCATTTTTATTTATGTATTTATTTATTTCTTTTTTTATCGAGAAACAAACCTTGCTTGGGGTATTATTTGTATTTGCAACGAGAAAGAGATATTCAGGAATAGCAGAAGCTGCGGGTAGATTAGCGATAGAGAGCGTTTCCCAAATACTTTTGGTTTCGATGTTATGTCTTAGAGAGGATAAACAGTTGTTGATGACGATCGATTTCCTGCGAATTTTGGGGTTGATTGAAATCTTTTGTCAACAAGCTTGTTTGCTTTTCTAGGTTCAGTACTCATTGAGTTTTGAATCGAGTAATGAAACTATCATGAAACATCCCACGGCAACCATTCCCTTAAGCGGCCTGGTGCCCAAGAAAACCAAAGGTAAGACGCATGCGAATCATTGACGAGTGGAACTCGGTATTAGTCCGGTTTGGAATTGACCTAGACCGCCGAATTGAAGTCGCCCTTGTACAGCGTTAGCTTCTGTAAATCCGAGGAAGAATATTCACAAATACCAGCTAGAAAGCGTTGAATCATGAAAAGAAAACTATACAAAGAAGTGTGAGAATTCTGGCAGGTACGCTTCAGGTTGAGGTTAACCCTGTACAGATGCGCCTTTTGTATTTTCATTTAGTAGTTTTAATGAACAATTCGAAACTGGACCATTATGGGGAAGGAGGAGAAGGACCTACTTTTTGTAAGAGTATAAGTCCAATATATTGGATATGGAAGGAGATGAAGTCACAGTTTATATAAGTTGCTTCTGGTAAGTTATGTATCAAGATAAAACTGATATACAGTGATACAATGATATACTTAGTGTTTAGCAATGTAAGAAATACGATTTGCCAGGTGAGGTAAAAAATGAACCGATCTTTTTTTTCCAGTGATGATGTTGCTTACTTTACTGTGAGAATGAGATATATTCACTCCAAAACTTCATACATGCAGATCATATATTAGTATTTCATACACAAAAGTTCAGTGATTTATGCATTTACCTATTCAACTAAAATGTGGTGGCTTTTGGTCGCCCTGGGAAGGAGGTTGTCCGTCAGTGCGGCTTCAATATGGTATTCATTGCGGTAGACTTAAAGAGTACACTGCGCATTTGCTAAAACTGGTAAAATTGACAAATAACTTGAAATAAAAGGAACACCTCAGTTTCCCGTGAAACCTTTTAAGAGTTGTCCTAAAACCGAAGACAACAACACCCAAGTGTACGCTCCGACAGCGTCTTGTTCTAAATCCAGTCCATTCTTCCGGAGCATCTGAGCAGTCAAGAGTCAGTATTTGTCAGCACAACACAGAATTCGGGCTTGCTGGATATAAAATGATTATAACCAACTCGGCGCTAGGCGCCTCGTCGGTGATCTATCACTTCATATCCAGCGGGCCCTTGTAGAATAATTGTTAAATACAGATCGAATACAATGGGTACAAGGAGTACGAATTTTGAAAACTTATGATTGACTGACATACAGAGAGAGTCAGGGTGTAATCGATGCAAGTCTGTCTCCGAAACATTTTTGGCAAAGTATCCATATAAGTTTTAAGACAAATTGTACTGAAGAGAGGGAATTAGCAAGTCTCATTCCTCTCTCAAGAACTATGAATTCTTGCAGTCAAAAACGAACAAACAAACGAACACGCAAAAAAAAAAAAAGAAAGAAAAGAAAAGAAAAGAAAAGAAAGAGAAACAACAACAATAAAAAAACATTTCCAATTATTTTCATTCAACCAATGTGATATACAGGCTGGAAAACAAGCGAAGGAAAATACGACCAAGGTTGAATTTTTTTTCTACGTTCATTACAAAGCCATGGGGCCTGATTACACGAGCCGGGCTGGCCCGGTTAGCCGGGCTGGTGTCAGTTTGCTGGGATCTCGGCACGTTTGTTAAAAGCAACAAAAATTAACTTCGCGATTACATGGCAACCGGGCCAGCCCGTTTAGCTGAGATCCCGGTATCGCGATGCCGGGATCCCGGCTAACCGGGCTGAGATTTTCCCATGTAATCGCGTTCACCGGGACAGCCCCGTTAGCCGGCCAGCGATTTCTAACCACATTACTCCACTTCAGAGCAAAATGGCCCACGGAATAGTCGTTTTTTTTTTTATCTTTAAATTAAAGATATATGAGATAGCAAGCCTTGAGGCTTCTTTAAATTGAAGAATGGTGAATTTTAATAACAATTTAGCGAGACAAACGTCTCTTCACTTCTTGTTGTTGTTGTGATCTTTTTTCACACGACATATTCTAAATTTAACCCAAGCCGGGCTGGCTCACCTCATGTAATACCGAGCTGAACTTCACCTCGGCAAACCGAGCCAGCTTGGTTAACCGGGCCAGCCCGGCTCATGTAATCAGGCCCCAACTGTATCAATAACAAGCGTGAACAACGTCACGAAATGGATCCTTTGCAGGACCTAGACACGCGCCACTCATCGACTCCACACTGGGAAGCAATCATCCCAGGAATGCTTGCTTTGTGACCTAAGCAAATATTGGCCACCGAAGAAAATAGGAAAACTGCCACGAAACGATTTTTTCTTTGAAATCTGTACACAGCGACTCTCGAGAATCTTTTGTTGACAGTAGTGCTGGGAGGCTTGCGTCTCAGCACCATTAGGGAGTTTAAGATCTACGACGCGACGGTAGCGAAAAACGTCGCTCAAAATTGCAAGTTCAAGTTTTTCAATCTCTTTCGTCATTTTGTCAGTTTGTTTAACTTTTGAAAGCTAGCGGGATAACCCAGTAACTGAATTTAGAGGTGCAGTGTCAAAGCGAGAAAAGAAAATTCAAATTCGCGGCTATGTGTTCACGTTCTCTGTAAAACTTGAGAAATGGTCATTTCACGTCGCAGATTTGAAGAGAACGGGAAAGAAATGTACAGAAATAAAAAAAAGCACGTGAGGGGCGTGCAAAGCTTTTGTTTTTGTTCATTAAATATGCAAATTTTGCGACGTTGTCGCCGCCGTCGCGTCGTAGATCTTAAACTCCCTATTGCAAACAAAAGACGTGACAAGATCCTGCAAAGGCCATTACTGGATTTTTACAGATCACAATCTGACTTTTGATAATCGCTTAGCGTTAGGGCCTGATTACATGAGCCGGGCTGGCCCGGTTAACCAAGCTGGCTCGGTTTGCCGAGGTGAAGTTCAGCTCGGTATTACATGAGGTGAGCCAGCCCGGCTTGGGTTAAATTTAGAATATGTCGTGTGAAAAAAGATCACAACAACAACAAGAAGTGAAGAGACGTTTGTCTCGCTAAATTGTTATTAAAATTCACCATTCTACAATTTAAAGAAGCCGTAAGGTTTGCTATCTTATACATCCTTTATTTAAACATTAAAAAATGACTATTCCATAGGCCATTTTCCTCCAAAGTGGAGTAATGTGGTTAGAAATCGCTGGCCCGGCTAACCGGGCTGTCCCGGTGAACGCGATTACATGGGAAAATCTCAGCCCGGTTAGCCGGGATCCCGGCATCGCGATACCGGGATCTCGGCTAAACGGGCTGGCCCGGTTGTCATGTAATCGCGAAGTTGATTTTTATTGCGTTTAACAAGCGTGCCGAGATCCCTGCAAACTGACACCAGCCCGGCTAACCGGGCCAGCCCGGCTAACCGGGCCAGCCCGGCTCATGTAATCAGGCCCTTAGAGCACAACTCTCAACTTGCACACATTAAGTTTTTCTCGTCCATGCAACTATAAAAATCCATACTGTCGAGTCTTTAGCCGATTGATTTGTCGCTGTTCTAAACCATGTACAGTACTTTATTAATTGAACTTGCTGACCGTGCAGTTTTTCTCCACATTGGTGAATAAATGATGCAAGTTACGGAAGCAGGTCAGGTCTACCTCTCTGTTTTTATGAATAAGTTGCCACCAATTTGGAAGAAAAATAAGCAAAAAATGTTTCATGAAGCAATCCATTGCCTCTCACATACTTTGCTAGATGCGCACAATGACAAAACCATAAGTAGAGATGTTACCATACAGATAATTCGTCAGAGGTGAATGCTTTCGGCCGTTTGCCATATCCGATTATTCCGAACCAGGTTATATATTGTTTACCGCTAACAGGAAACTAATAATTTTCGCCGCCTCATTTTCACTCAAAGTCCAAAACAGCATCTTTAGCTGCTGGGCGTTCCTGAAATGAAACAGATAAAGCAAACAAACAAAGAAACAAGCAAAAGAAACTTTGATTTCTTTTCTTTTCTTTTCTTTTTTTTTTTCAACCTTGAGGCCGTTAAGATTCCCATAGTCTAGAAGACACGCAGAGACGCCATCCCTCTGTTAAAACCATTAAATGAAAACTATAGTCTGTCAGACGTAGAATGCAGTCTGCATCTTTCACCAATAACTAAAGTCTACGCCTACGTTTTGGTGATTGATAGCAAAATTATATTTCAGTAGCACGTCGTGGATCCGGCCATCAGATAGCTGATGATATTCATCTGTCAGACGAAGTAATTACTTAACATTTCGGTTTCCGTATCGTCTTTCCTTGAAAAAAAAAAAAAAAAAAAAAAAAAAAAAAAA
>BLFK01000748.1:1140212-1150212 GCA_014634185.1 Astreopora myriophthalma
AAAAAAAAAAAAAAAAAAGCACAAAAACAGGTGACACTAAATACGAGGTGTTACGTAATATGTATTAAATACGCGTTCCGTGTATTTATGATCAAATATAATCAACGTCAGCACAGGATACACAGCCCGAAGTCAGTACCACCGATTGATATATATCAAGCGCATATATGTGTTTGTAGATGAGTGCCGGTCGATCACCATAGAAGTGATTTGCACGTTACGTCATCGCAGCCCTGTTGGTGGACGTAAACAATAGATTTCTCACTTAGCCTGTTTTGCTCGTAGACCAACATTTACGTATTTCACCACTTTTCACTGTCTCCAGAGATTGGTTACAAACCACCGCTAGTTCTAACCAAAAGCGAATTAACGTTTCAGTAGTAGTGGGCACTGGCCTACACCCATATCACTGAAGCAAACCCGCCATGTGCTTGGCCTTGCGAAGGCGCTGAAATTAACAATTACTGTTTATTCGTAATGTTGGCCTTGCGAAGGCGTTGAAATTAACAATTACTGTTTATTCGCAATGTCGTATCAGCTACTAGTTGCTCTTCGGAAACTCATATCTTCTTAATGAAACATAAGCGTTAAGAGTTTTCAAATTAGAAAGTAAGGAATTTTCAGTCGGGTAGATTGGGACAGAACTGCCCATTTCCCCGAAAAACAAATCAACACGTCGTAATTACAGCGCACCAACCAACCATCTGTTAGTAAATTAGGTAAGTAAAAGAGAAGGCAATAAAAGAAAAGCAAATAAACGAGAAGCATTTTTCTGGGTGACCGCTGTTCATCCGTTTTTGCTAGATCAATCATCCCCTGCAATTTACGTACTATTACTTACTACATAGCATCGTACTATTGCGTCTTGTAAAATAAATCAAATTCTGATAAAATTTGGTTGTGACTAGTTTGCAGCAAGAGACATGCTATTTTTTTTTAAATTAAGCCATAAGCCAAGCTGTGCTTAAAATGATTCGAATAATCTGTGCATCATAATTCCCCAGGTCAATTACTCATTGAACAGTAATAGTGAAGCGCTAGCAGATGCCAATTTGATGTCACTTTGTGAAAGGCGAGAACACTTGTGTATTACTCTATTTAATCAGATCATTGAGAGTGATGGCCAAAAGGTTTCAAAATGCTTTTATATTGCATTTTTCAATAAGCAACAAATGTAAATAGCACGATAATGTTATATTAGGAATCTTTAGCGTATTTTAGACATTTTATAACTATATTAAGTATTTCTAATTGATATATTTTTATAACCGTAAAGCTGCTAGTTGTGTCTCTAATAAACGATTTATTCATTCATTCATTCATTCATTCATTCATTTATTTGAACAAGTACATCGTAACTTTCGAATTCATTACAGGCTTTCGCATCAGATTTCCATGCGCAGGTGAGGTAACCGGAGAAACTCTGCTGACCATTAACATCAGCTTTTTTGAGGTGAGCGGAAGTAAAATATGGGGACCACTCAGCCTCATTCTGAAGCGCTACTGTGTATCTGGTAAGTTGAATTAGTTTGAATTAGCATTGGTTTATTAAAAACAAAAGAAGGTATTTGCGTAAAAATAGAGTTTAATTCCCAGAGGATTACTTCAGTACACCAACATGGAACACCAACATGGAACTTGAACAATTAAGGTAATAGTCGCCCACACAGAGAATCTCCTTGGCTTCATCATAGTTAGGCAAAAGGTATTCTATATTATTCATGACTTCGAGAAAGAGTGACGCACAGAAATTATTACAATTCCTTGGTCCTAAATGGCAGCCGTTTTTATATTCTTTTGCTTGCATTCAAATTAGTCCTTCTTGCTTCATTCAAGGTAACATATATTCTTATGAATGTTGAGCCTACGTACGAGTAAAGAAGGGCTGACTAGCGTGGAAACAAAACAATTTAACAAATTGACGTCAGTTTTTTATGCGTCTGTCCTGTTATTGATCATAAATTTCGTCATCACATTGTCAAAGTAGCTGTGGACAATGTGATGACGAAATTCATTGTCAATAACAGGACAGGCGCATTAAAAACTGACGTCAATTTGTTTTTTACGATAACAAAAAGGTAGGAGAGACGAAATTAAGACGAAACGCGAGACCATTATAAATTCATGTGTCTCTCCGCATATTGACCATAAAAATTAGCCAATGAGCGCGCGTGAATTTCTGCAGTTATCGTAAAAATTAAAATGGCGACCATTTTGGAATCAGTAACAAATGAGCGATAACTAACTGGTTGAGAATTGCAAATTTCGCTGGAATAGGAAAAAAAAAGCCTTAGTGACATTTTAGAAAAGAGATTTAATATTCTCGCTTGTTTTGCTTTTAAGTTTCATGGCCGACCCCATGTTGGATTTTATGAAGTATGGCGTCATTTCACTACAACTGCCAAAATATGCTAATTAGTAGTATTGTCGTTTGAACTGCGCGAGGATTGCAAAATTTGAATAAGAGGCCAAAAGCAAATAAATTCTGCCGATTGCAGTGAAATTGCGCCAACATGAGAATTGCGTACTGTCTGGGAATAGAAATGTGTGTGTGTGTCTGTGTGTGTGTCTGAAAACTGTGATACGTTCAAAAATCCAAAATTGCGGCAACCAGGAGAGGTGAGTGTTAGGGATGACCTTGAGAAGGAACCAAGGAAACGTTTTACGTTTTTATGATACATTGTATAAAACGTTCTTCCAACCCTTTTCATCGCCTGCCTATACAGGTAAAGAGCTTTCGATCAACCATTCACTCAATTCATCTGACGATGGAGTTTCACCACTCCCTCCTCCACAACTTTGTGATAAGAAATGCAATAAGAGACATGTTATGAGGCGCTTCTGCCTGAGCGACTTCGGTAAGTTGGATCGCATTTATTCGTCATATCATTGGAGACTGAAGAGTGGCTACTCATTGATTGTTCATTACCAAAACGAAATGCGACTATTTGTACTACGTACCGCCGGTACGGTAAGGTACAGTTTACTTTTGCTTTCTTTTTATTTACCAAATGCATTAAAGTATGCATTATTCGCTACCTGGATTCATAACCGGATTTTATACTAGCTTGAAGAAGTTCATGATATACCACTTCTGCCCTTTGCAAACAGTGCATAGGTTCCTTGACGACCCATGTCGTTAGACCGGGGCAAAGGTTTACCGTCGTAGGTTGCAAAAGCATCCGAGCAGGACCATCTCCTCAGTTATTTCAAGACCTTAGTAACCCTGGCCGGGATCGGCGCCCTATCCCCTCTCGGGGAAGCCAGTTAACTACCTGCATGTGAATGAACCAGATTTCAAAGCGCTAGGATTCTGAAATAATTAAATGCAATTTCAGTCGACCAGCTAACCGAATTAAATATTCATTGCATTCTTGCAATCAGCATACAAATTGATTAAAAAAAAGTTACAAGGCATTCATTTCACAGCAATAGTGTTTTTGTGACCAGCAGCCATATTGGTTTACAAAAACAAAAGGAAGAATTTGCCTGAAAATAGAGTGCAATAATTCGATTCCCAAAAGAATCTTTACACCAACATGGCCGTCGATTCCTTGTTTTACTGGTCAAACACTATATATATACAGGACCATCGCCTCCCGAGTCTACTCGAAAGGCCTAGCCCCCACGAGTCTCCTGCCTGTTGCTGGTAAAGCATTCGGATTCATAGGTTTGATTTCTGTTGGTAGCATTCGTTTTCATCCCGAGTATTTTTCTTTTCTGGTAAAAATGATTTCTTACAATACACAGCCTTTACACGCACAACAGCAAGTATTATACAACAGCGATTTACTCTAAAGTCACCGTATACGTACATTTAATTTAGTTGATACAGCCACAACTCTGACATCCCGTTCTCTACTTAACATCTAAGAAGCACGAGCTTTCCCAGTATTGTTCAGCATAACACAACCAATAGAAAACGCACGCTGTCACTAGTCATTGGCATTTAGTATTTGTCCAGGAGTGCACGCCGTTGACGTAAGGTGTTTATGATTACGTTATTAAACAGATCATGGCAAACGGATGAGCGCACACTTTGGAGTTATTGTTTGCTATAAAGCACTCAAGACACTTGTGTTGCTCTCCGCTGCCCTCTGGAGCGACTCTTAGGCTTCCCTCGTTCTCAGCAACCTCGCGCCTGTAACTCCACCAGTTCACAGATTATTATCGCGGATGAAGACTATAAACCGTAGGCCCCGTCTCTCAAATATTTTCCATTTTCTTAAGTATCCTGCGGGACGTTAAAGAACCCACACACTATTCCAAAAGAGTAGGGAATGGAATTCTCGGTGTTCCCTTTGTGAGTGTATGGGTGGGTGGGCATAGCGGGTCCACATCAGCTGAATAGCTGCCAAAGACTTCAACCTGCTTCAACGAATAACAAAACAAACAAACATAGTGCGCAATGACCCATTTACTATTTGTTGATTCTCTTTTATATGTACTTCAAAGTGATCAAAGCCCGGATGGAAAGCGAGATCACGAGGAATGGCCCGCCTCGTTTGCGTGTTCGCGTGCAGCGAACCTACAAAGAGTCAAGAGTGAAGATAAATAGCAGGCAGCTGTTGGAAAAACGGGGGCAAGAGATTACATGCACCTGCGGCAATCTGAGGCCTAACAGAGTGTACGTTATCCTTGGTAAAGAAGATAGGAGAAAACGGGTTCTGTACGTGGACAACTTCTCTACGGCCCTTGAGTGGTCCAAGAACGGCAAAACATATCTTCGCGCTTACAGGAAGAAAAGCGCATGCCCATAAAGACCATGCTAAACATTACGAGAAAGACACAAAAGATGTAAAAGAAACTGCACGTACATTATAGGTTTCTATCTTACGCTGATATCACGCTAGCGAAGTACATCATAGATTTTCGTAGAATAGTGTGACTAGCTCATGCATCTGGTTGAAAAAGTGAGTTAGGTTATGTTATTTACTGCTTATGTATATCTGCCCACGGTGTTTGATAAAAGTTCGAATTCGAGATACATTCGTTTGGAGGAACTGCTTAGAGGAGATATTAATACTGAGCTCATTTGAAGTGATAACTCTTCCGAGTATTACCCGTTAAGAATGAATACGAAGCGAGGTACTTCCGAGATCTCAAACTTCTTTTCTTAGATATAATTTTATGTACTTTTCTTGTATATAATGTCGAATACATGAAGCTCAAGTTAGATTACGAAAGCTAGTACCCACTCAAGTGCCAGATTTAAGGGATCACTTAATGTTTGTTCCAACAAGTAAGTGTTGCTTCGCCATGCGGTCAACCAGTATTCCTAGGAAGTACAAGGCCGTATTCCAGTTGCGAAAACCGCGTTCTTGGTGTGTCATTTTGGGAGCCGGCTTTTTTTTTTTTTTTTTTGAGGCTGTATTGAAACGAAGGTCGAAGAAAAACGAAATCTATGCTATCCAGGCTACACATTACACAATTCTACACTACACAACGAAATAAACCGATTAATTAGTTGAAGTGATAGATAAAGATCCGTTTTTGGCAGATACAAAACAACAAAAACAACAGCAACAACAACAACAACAACAATTTTTTTGCTTGTCACTCACGTGATCAGCGGCCGCCATGTTTTTCAACCAAAAGAAAACAAAGGTTTGGATAAAGATAGAGCTAAATCCCCGGAAGATTAGATCGGGGCACCAACATATCGTCAGTGACGTCAGATGAATTCACGTGATAACATTGGTATACGGAAAAGGGATTGCAGAAAGATGGATTAAGTTAAATTCCCAGACAAATAGTTTGTTCCACTAATATGTCCGGCCGCCGTTCCTTTCTTTAGGAAGATGACCGTTGCGTCGTCCGTACGACGACGAAGGCTACGATAACGTTATCTGAAAACAAAAATTTGCGTTATTGTAATCACTTCGCGCTCACTCCAACTCTTTCCCTGTATAAAAGAATTACCAACTGCCCAGGAACAAAATTTGAATGCACGTGAAAGTTACAAAACTTCAAATTTGGCCATTTCGCGTTGCCGTTTAAATGTAAAACACGCGTTCAGAGCGTGCAGAGTCATTGCTTTTGCACTAAGCCTCTTGTTTTGCAGCGTTCTCGTTGTCGTCGACGTGGTCGTTGTTTAACCTCGCTAATGTAAGAGAATCACCTTTTTCATCCAGCTTATAGACAGATCACTGCAAGGTGACTGTGCTGTCAGAGACATATTTTACCAAAAGTGCTATACTAATAAAGCTTAAAATAACACCGATATGGGTTCAAACTTTCTGAGGGGAGCTTTCGAGGACGAGTTTCAATTTCGAATCAGTCAATAATATACATTTTGCTGAATATTCGTTTGTGATTTTGTCGTGCTCAAACGCATAATATCGTTAAGCGTTACTGTTAAATTGGGACATCGTCGTATTTACCTTCATCTTTAACGTGGAAACATGTCGCTTAAAGGGGCAGTATCACACAATTTTTAGTATTTTTGGAAAATCCAAAGGGCACCTTTTCATTGATATTAGCGGCAAGATAATTGGCAAAATTCCTTTAAAAGTCCATTGTAATGAAAAGAAACTGTTTATAGATGCTTTGAGTTACAGTTTATTCCTTTGTTTCAGATTGACTTAATTTCTCAAAATTAGTTATTTAGAAAGTAGCTAGTCGAATGCTAACAAAGTGTTTAAAGTTTACATTAAGTGAATTTTTATCAAAAATCGTTTCATCTCCCCCGACACTGTCCCTTTAAATCAATTAGAATATGCGTTATTATTTTCAATTGTTACATGTTCATTTTTCTTCGCAATAATCAGGGAAACCAATGCTTAATAATTGTATCTTAGCCTAAAAAAAAAATCGCTGTAAAATGTTGACAACAGTTTTATTGGAAGTGGATCATTCATTATCTTCAGTCCCTTCCCAGCTATTGAATATCAACCACGTGACAGAGCCGGACAAAATTATTGAGTGTTTACTTCCCCTTTATTATTTTTTTTAGCAAATAATCTTAATTCACTAATGTTTTATTAAGAAAGAGACGTTTTCGCTACTACGATACGAAAATGGTAAGCATTTAAAAGACCGGCCTAATCTGTCATCATAAGTCAAATCGGGTACACACACAAAATACGGTCAGAATAACTCCTGATGTTGAGGCCATCTGCATGATGGCGTAATTTTACTACCAAAACCACAATGACTTCTTATCGAGATTTTATGAAAACAGTGCTTTCTTATTCAGATCTTTCTGCTCTAGATCTCCATGGAATGACGGAAAATTTGCCTGACAACCTGAAGCCAATGTACTAAATGCATTCTGGACATTCTGATCTTGGAAGTTGACGTTATCGTGCAAATAGGGTACTTACGAAACGACGACAACGACGGCCACGAGGACCTCATTTTAAAAATACAATTTCGCGTTATTGATATCACTACGCAACTATTTCATGTCGTTCCGCAGTATAATATGGACTATAACTATGATCTACAACGGCGACGTCCATGCAACTTTAGGTTTTTTAAAGTTTTTCTCCAATATTCCAGTTCGTTCAACTTCTAAAAACTATCAGAACTATCTAGGAACTGAATTGGAAGGAACGGTGTTCAAACTAAATGGAAAGAAAATCAAAATTCTAGGTTGTGTGCTCACGTTTTCCTTAAGCCCGCAGCACACTTGAGGAAAGAGCTAAGCAAAATGCATCGCGAGGCAGAGGCCATCGCTTTTGCTCACTAAACCTACTGTTTTTGTGGCGTTTTTGTGGCGTTCTCGTTTCATAAGCTAATGGCCTATTGCTATGGCGCAATTGATCAAATGGACTAGATTTCAGAATACCCGTCCAATTATTTGCATATGATTGGGGTGTACTGATGTCTCGTTCTCAGAGAAAGGATGGCAGTATGCAAATAAGTGGACGGATATTCTGAAATCGCTTCATCAAGTGAGACTATCGTGCTTGTTTTAGTTAACAGGAAGTGGAGCCATTATTTGAGGGTTAAACTCTCAAATTGAAAGTGAAAATAGCAAAATGGAGTGGCCTCCAATTAATTGTCGTAATAATAAAACGAAAACCACGCAGTTATTTGGCCAATCACAATTGACGTACAACAACCAAACAGAAACTCCAAGCGAATACGTGCAGCTTGCGCTAAGCGTGAGAAAACAGTTGCGACCAAGTCACTTTCCTTTCGATTCGTGGGAAACGAAGAGCGGGACTTTTTAGGCCATGCGCCACGCCGCGTGGTATGCAAAACTAAAGCAAACTCAATACCGGCATCAGTTTCGACACTAAAGTAAAAATTGCTCTAAATGCACGATTAAGAGCTGCAACTTAGAAACTCAGTGCTTTTTTTAAACATTGAGAGTATTTTTTTGTTTATTTAGTACAGAAGACGCACAGATGAATTCTATCGGAGCAGGAGAACTTTACTAAGGTTTACGGATATTGATTGTACTGATGGAACTTAAAGCAAGTAGGTAAATGAAACATCAACATGATAAAACGAAAAAAAAATGCTGAAACTGTGTTCAGTTGAAACTCATTAGGAGTATATTTAGGCCACTTTGTTGGGAGATATAAATAAAACCCGGGCGGGAACTTAGTTTTCAAGTTGTTATGACGAACGTATATCAAAGGGTAGATTCTAACAACGCCGTAGCGAGAATTTATTGCACAGGAAGACATGCTCAATTTGGTAAATAAGGTATGGTTTTCAGTTTAATCACAAGTTAGTCCATCTATAGGAATCTATCAATGCAACCACAATGTCAAACTACAAGTTTAGCCTCCATATATCGCCACTCACATCAAGGGAAAAACAAGGTAGGACAAGTGTTTAGACGCAAACTGCCAGAGACGATGAAATTGCTCAAGTGTAAAAACAGGCCAGAAGCAACTGACTCGCGTCCTTCCTTGATTATGTCATTCATTTATTCGTACGCAGGTAATCGCCATTTTTTAATTGAAAATCGTGTCTGTACTCAGTATTCTTTCTCTAATATGAAGTAACCGTCCCAGACGACTTAGAACTTTCGTCTTGAACAATTCTGGTAAAAGTCGTCTTCAAATTGGTGTAAACCCAAAAATAATGATGCGGCGGTCTGATTACTTAAGGCGTAACCGAGACTCTTCACTGCTGTCTTTCCTTTGCTGTTAACTGAGCAGAGCAGGGATGGGAATGGATTGCAACAAGCAGTTTCAAAATCCTCGCACCTAATCTTGCAAAAATGATTAATACTGTATACCGTTATGAAAGCCAATTACTAAAAACAAAAAAAACAAAAGCAAAAACAACAACAACAACAACAACAACAGCAATTAATAAATAAAGACAAACGGCAAAACTCTCCCTGGCCGATAGTCTCTTTAAGATTAGGAATAACTTGTTGACACTTATATTGTTGGTTACTTTGTAACATAGATTATTCTAACCGCGTTGTTTTTTCCTGTCCTTTTGTAAAGACGTTCTGTCAAGAGAGTTCACAGCACTCATAACATAGTTAGTATGCTCATAATGATATGCAAAATTCGCATTCACTAAAATAAAAAGTTTTTCATGGCTAATTGGACACGTGCGATTACGGAACTGCTATCATAAATCGGGATTTGGAGGGGAATCGTTCTTTTTAGTTCAGTCTTTCAGCGGAGCACGCAGAGGCGAATGGCCACCATCCCACCCGAAAATCGCGTGGGGCGTATGGCCAGCCACTCCTAAGCTTGGCTTAGCCCGCTGATCAACCTTAATTCGACTGAGCATGAATATGAATGCTGTTGAATAGAGCACTGTTTAAAAAATCATCCCTCAGGCTACGTTTGCTCATGCGTAAAAACGCTGCTGCTAATCTTAGGAATCTATCAAATGAATTTTCGCATAGTAAGAGCCATCAACACTAAATTCTTGGCCTTTTCGTTGGGATACGATGAGTTGGAAAGGTTGCAAATATTAAAGTTTGGGGCACCTATGCAATTTCATTCATCCAACAGATCGAAGAGTGACGTAAACAGTCATAACCAACTGCACAATTACATTAGCGGAAGTTCGT
>BLFK01000748.1:1151999-1192959 GCA_014634185.1 Astreopora myriophthalma
AAAAAAGCCGTTTCGCCTTGCGCGGAATGCGTGACGTTTTCGTTGTCACGTATAAAGTTTAAATTTAGCTCAGGCGTTTTTGAGTGACGGACGGCAACCGGAAGCAAGACTCTTCCCTTTTTATATGCCTTGACGCCACCACATTTGTATTGATAAGTGTCATTACTCTTATAGAGACGAACCGATAAAATACATCATTGTGGCTTTTTTGTTTACTTTCGAACATGGTGGTTTTAACGTTTTGTATAGATAAACAAATGCCGGAAAAAAAGTATTTGCAGCAGAAGTTTTTGTTGTGTATTAAGTGTCATTTGACGGCAGGAATTCCCTTTAGACGCAGCGAGAAAGGTATAAATGTTTATTTCGCAAACTACAGATTTTCATTTCGCAAACTACAGATTTTCATTTCGCAAACTACAGATTTTCATTTCGCAAACTACAGATTTTCATTTCGCAAACTACAGATTTTCATTTCGCAAACTACAGATTTAGTAGTTGCATTAACGAAAGAATTCGTGCCATGCTGCCAAGGCAATCACAACACCATGGTGGCATTGACGACTGACTGCTCTTGAGGTCAAAGAGGAAGAAGCTTGACTTTTCCAAAATTAGTAATTACAAGTAAAGTAACACCAATGTTGAAGCCATGAAAGCCGACTTCGCATACACTTAACATTCGCAACAAATACATCGGAAGGTTCAATTCTTGGTCTTCACTCACCTGATCAGCGGCCATGTCTTTTAACCGAAACTGCATAAAAATACAGGGCAGTTCCCGGAAGATCAGTTTGAGACAAACATGGCCACCGTTTCTTTGTTTGGGTTAGCACTTGTTTCCACTGATAGCTCAAAATGACCTTGGACATCTAACTTCAATTTACATGACGTAAAATGAACTTTTAATTTGAGACGAAAATTAAAGCAAATGTTCAGAGGTTAAAGTGTACCGAACCTGGAACACTCGCTTCTCACTTTCACCAATTACCACTAGACTAAGGAAGCACGCTGCAGAAGGCACTCAATTTTTTTAAAGTATTTAACGGGAGTTACCCTCAACAATACCTGAAAGCTAACAGTTTCAAATCGGTGCTTAGACCTAGGACTGTAGATCAGCGCTAAGATCACGAATGCCGTTTCTTTGTGAACAGGATCTCTTTTCTGTCAGTTTTCTAATTTATGCAGTTCTTGATAACGGTGCACTTATCCCTTGACGATGGAAAATATTACATCGTGTAACTGTCAGGAGATATCCAAGGTCATTTTGAGCTATGGAAACTAGTGATAACCCTTTGTTTGGGGACACCAACATATATATGGACGCCGTGACGTCAGGTGAAAACCAGCAATTGCATAAAGAAAACATGCATGGCTTTCCTAGAAAAAAGTTGCCAAGTTTTCTGGCGTTTCTATTAATGTTATTATTTTTTTATTTTATTTTTTTTTTCCGAAGAAAGCAATTGTTGAATGTGGGCAACGGTAAGTTTTGTGAACCATTTCAGTAATTCCGACGGTATTCACAGAGAGTCATTCCCTGGAATGTGTGGCTTGTTCAACTGAATGCTAATTTTAAGAGGATTCGACCATTGAATCTGCCGAGACTTTCAACTCTGGCGATATTTCATATCTAATATTCTCACCTGTCGCGTCGCCAGTTTAAAAGGGTGGCTTCACTTGGAATTTTCATCGCGCGCTGGCGACGCTACAAAATTGGAAAAATTCGCATCAACGGAGCGAGCAAAAAGTCGCTCGTGTAGCCGCGGCCTTACTGCATTAATTAATAAATAACACAGTTTATTTTTTCTGTTTATTGGACAGTCGATAGAAAACTATGTCATGTAAATTATTTAATCTTATTCACGTGCTCTTTTGACGAATCTTGCTTTGATAGTCTTTCTTAAAACTGTCTACGTTCGGATTACAAAATTAGTGAATAACTAGTCCAAGCTTTCCTATCATTTATACCACTAAAGCTTGTTACATTTTGATCTAGATGAAATAATACTTTTTGTTTCACACCAATTTATTTATATTACAACTACACTTAAAATGTAGGTGATTAAATAATTTTAACCCTGTGCTCATGACCAAGCGTTTTCGGTCAAGATGGCTGGATATTGGCCTCGTTCTTTTTTTGCGTTTTTATGGACCGAGACGAAGTCGAGCCATCTTGACCGAAAACGCTTGGTCAATAAAGGATTATTTGGCTTTCGGGGAAATTTTTCGCCCGGGAAACGACGGGTGGTCCCGAGCGGGCAAGATAGTTCCATCTTGCCCGCTCAGGTAGCCAATCACAGCGCACGATTTGGTTCATCTTGCCCGCTCACGGAGCTAGCCATATAATAAACAGAATTTTTTCGAAAGAATTTGTCGAGTAAGAGCAATTGATAAGTTCGTGGAATCCTTCGCCTTTGTATAGTATTATTTAAACATCTTGTTGTTTTCTATTATTAATAAGTATAAATTAAAACCGTCTTACGGTTTGATTGGTTCCATTCTCTGTTTATGTAATTAGGTTACTTAAAGGGGCAGTGTCACACCATTTTTAGTATCGTGTCAAAAAAACCTCTTGGGCGCTTCCCGGTTAACAGAAACTGCAAAGTAGTGCCCAAAATTCCTTTAAACGGCTATTGTATTGTACAGGAACTATTCATAGATGTTTTTCGGCGGCCGATGGCATGGCCAAGATAGAGTTGGGTGCTAACTTGAAAAAGTCAGGCTCACGCTTTCGTTTGCTCATTTTAGTACAACGTACTCGCACAAAATCGCTAATAATATCTTCCGACTAATCTCTTTGTTCCAAAAACCAGTTAATTTCATAAAATTAGCGATGCAGAAATGATTGAAGTATTGATGAGGAGTTTAGAGTTCAAAATGTGTTCTCTAATTTTGACCAAAAAATCGTAATAAAGTTTGTGATACTGCCCATTTAATAACTGGGTGACTCTTGATTGATAATCACCTTCAGTGAATTATTTCATTACGCAGTTAGATCTTATTGCCGAAGTTCTTCCATTTTCAAACCTTACAATCCTAATTTCCTGTTTGCAGTTCTTGTGTCTTTTGCAAACGGGAATTGCAAAAAAATAACCATTAATAATACGAAAATCAAACCGTTTAATGCAATGGTTGTTTAGATTAGCGTGTCTAGTGAAACGTGTCCGCCTTATGAAACGCCCTCTTGCTGTTTTTTCCTTGTTTCGTGATATTTCAAGTTCCTTTCTTGCTTCTGCGATTCCGTTTGAGGCATTTCTAACTTCATCTTCTCTTCGTTCACGTGCCGAGCCACTTTCCTTCGCTGCTTGGGCAATGTTTCCTGAAGTACCTTGAACGTCCGTTTCTGTTAATCCTGTCACCTCATCAGCTTTTCCACTTTTTCTGGAATCTCCAACCGTATAAGCTCCCAAAGGAAGGGAAGGATCTCTACATCTAGCGTCAGCTTCCCAACTAGAAGTCAACAGTAAGGCTATCACCTCAATGTTGAGCACATGTTTCAGGAAAACCTGTTGGAACAAAAAAGATAGGAAAATATGAAGTACTGACTTTCCTGTCTTTGCCGGCATACCTAGCAAAAAAGCAATTTTTCACCGATAGAGTCAATTTCAAGTCTCCGATTCTTTCTCGGTTCTTTTTTTATTCTTTTAAGTTATTCTGTAACTATTCGAAACCCGTAAAGTATCTTATTTATTTCCTATTTATCCATTTATAATTATTGGCAATTTTCGAATATGTTTAAGCATCTCATAAAAAACATTTATGTCAGTTGTTCATTTAAATAACCATATCAGATGGTAAAGTTCAGAGCAATGAAAAATGAAATAGTTACCAGTTGGAAGAGATTGCCGAACATTATTCTTCGCCAAGCAATCCGAGTTGACCTTCGCTCAAACTTGTAAAAGTTTTTTGTCTCGCTGATCAGAATTACTTGTGTACTTCACCGGCTAAATGCCATTATTTATACTATCGGTTATTTCGAATGATTGAGCTTTCCGGCTAAAAATAAGTTTGTATTTTCCCCCTTTTCAGTTATTTTTATTTTTTTCTGTGTGTTTGTGTCTGGATCTCCATTAATATTTCATGCAATTGTTATGCTTCGTCTTCTCCTAACACGATCACAGGAATCAGTAACTGACCGTACCACATTCGTCACAGTTTGAAACTTTTCAGAGTTTACTCTATCGAAAACAGGTTATATGAAGTAGTTCCCGTTTTTTTTTTCTTTGTTTTTATGGCCATGTTTCCTATCATCCCAAGTCAAAGAAAGTATCTCCCGTTTTGGCAAAAATGTCAGCGAAGAAGTATAGTAATCTGTTTGCTTATACCAAGCTGCGACAATTAAAGTCATTAGTCTGTATACGCGTGACAGGCTCAATAGAACCAACGTCACACTGAATGCGCACAAGTCGTGGGGCCGTGAAAACAGCAGGCAAGGTTTCCGTGTAGCTATTTCCATATTTACTTTCGCTCCGACTAAAATTGGTGCCATTTACCTAACAGTGAAGCCTAGGAAATGTTATAACGTAAAAAGTACTGTTTTGTTCCGAGATAACTGAAGGGCGCCTGACAGCACATGCGACATGAAATCATTAAAGTTGCTCAGATTAGCTTGCATTTCGAGGCCAAAAAAAAAACTCTGGTCCTGTGTTCCGGAATTTTACAGTGACGTTCATGGACCTGTGCATAAAAGCAATTTGTTTGTTGCAGGATCATCGTTAGCTGCTTTCAAAATATACAACTGCAATATATTAATAAAGTCTTTAAGTGGTTTCTGCTATTATCTTTTAACTGTAGAAAATGTGCGTGGGAGGCTAAGACGCCAAAAGTTCACACTGTGACGTAAAGGTGTGCTCAAAATGACGAAAAGAACTTGTTCCACGAAAATGTTTTTGTTTCCAAAATAACAGCCATAAGAACGGGGCCTCTAAATTGTACAATGACGTAAAGGCTGCTTTAAACGGGGACAAGGCTTTTCAAGTCTATTTTTTATTTATAAACTGCCGGCATAGTAAATTGAACTTCTCAGTAATTGTAGCATTGTTTTGAAGTAGTGTAAATTACTTTATGGTATGTGTAAGTACTGACTTTAAGTGATTACATACATACATACATACACACACACACACACACACACACACACACACACACACACACACACTTCAAAATACGTTCCGCCGTCCCTGAAAACCCACAATTTGTAAATTTGTTATACGCCTGGCGAAAAGTGAGGTGATGGATGGCCGACGAAGCACATGTAAAGTTGACCCTAGCAGGCTTGGTTTCTCGGATGAAGTCTCTCTTGATGCTGTTCGAATCTTTGATAACTTGGCCCCAGACTTCAGCAGGTCCTTTTTGAAGCCAAGAAGGTCAGGGAACGAGACAAGCATCAGTTTTGTCTTTTGTTGGGCGAAGAGTTCCATCATTTATTTGAGGAAAGATATCGGGCCACAAGCGATCAAGATTACAACGATTATAACGGTCACCTGGCCATTCCCAAGGGTGACTGTTATATACAGGTTTAACTGTATAAGACGTTTGTGAATTGGAGACGCTCTCCAGAGACTGCCAGCTGAGTTGTTCATTTGTTATTGCATCTTTTTGCTACATGAGCTCATAATGAAGGGTGACAACAGTTCTAAAATATCTAAGTCACTTCCGCGCAAATCCAGTTACCTTATTATGGTATCGATTTTCTCTACGCTCGTGGTCAAATTAACAACATGCACTTTAACTGACCATCTGCCCTCTAAGAAATATCTTGAAGGTCTCACTAAGATTTATGATCTAGACTTGTTTACTTTAAACACAAATACAGATATTCATCCTGACATAAACCTCTCTAATCAAAGAATATATAGTCGTTATTATTCCCCTCGAGCTCATAGTTTTAATAAATTGAAATCGTCATTTTCAGACGCATATAATTCTTCATAACCTTGGCTGTAGATTTAGTGTTATGGGAATAACTGAAACAAAAATTCAAATGCAAGTTATCTTGACTATAATCCTAATATCCCGGGATGTAAATTTGAATGCAGCCCAACGTCTTTAGCTGCTGGAAGCGTTGGAATGTATATCGTCGAATATTTAAATTATGCAATAATAGAAACGGCATCCGAAGCCTTGTGGATTGAAATACAGTCCCCTAAACAAGCCAATGTAATTTGTAGGGTTGTTTACCGACAACATATAACTCTCTAGGTTGTTCCCAGGACAATTAAGCTTAGTGCTTCTGGTAATGAGTGACTTCAATATAAATCTCCTCGGAGCTCAGTCTTATAATTACTCTCGTATTTTTCTTCTTTCCTAAAAAAGCCGGAAGAGAGGTATACTTTTCCATACTTTTCTACATGTTATATTAATATCTTAATGGCTACTTTCATTTCATTTATTCAAAATGAACAACTTGTAATGTTAACTTCATTTCTCCGGTCGCTACCGCCTCGACTAGCCTATGCTATCTGCGTGTAGCAGCCATTTTTTATCTGTTTTTCTAGCACTTGATAAATAAAATTAAAAATTGAAATTTACATAAGGTGAATAACTTGTAGACCAAAAAATTACTTTATTTTTAAAAATAGTCCGAAATTTTAAAACTTTGCACGCCGCTAGCTCGGAAGTGGATAGCACTTTGGCTAATCACCTCCGAGCTAGCCAATTAGCGCGCGCGAAGAGCACTATGCACTTGTGTGCTATATACTAATTCCAGTTGTGGTCAGAGGGTGACTTGAACCTGGAACCCTGCGGATTTCAAATCCAGCGCTGTAACCACTCGAACACCATGCGTCCACACAAATCGAAGACTCGCTGTAGTGAAGGTTTGTGTTCTGTTGAAGACGCTCTTGGTGTTACAGCCCGTTGTACACGATTAGATAGAGTCATTAAGAAACCTGTAAGACTGGACGTATGAACATTTTACCTTACCCTAGTACGGTATGTAGATCTAGTGTCACGTGACTTTTTTCCCCCGCTTTGCTGGAAGATTGTAAGCCGTAGCATTCTCGGGTTGTACATCCAGTTGTAAATCGATGTATTTGAACCCAGTCGAGCGGATTAAAGTTGTGTTAAAGCCTGTGTTTCGTCGCTTTCTTAACACTTGGAAACTTGCTGCTATTCGAACATATTTTGTTCATCCAGTGATTGCTATTTTCCTTTGAAATATTGTGCTATTTTATTGGAGCTGACGTCATAACGCGTAATGTAGCCTGTGTAGCTGACGGTTTTGTTAGTCCACTAGTTACGCAGCCTACGCAGGGACGGCGGAGAGTATTTTGAGTCCGGCGGAATCCTCCGCCAGAAAATTTTAAAATCTTGAAGGTCGGAAATGCTACTTTCAGTGGTCAATTTTAATTTTTTGCTTGAAATTGGAGGGGGCTAAAACCCCTCTCTCCCCCCACCCCCCAGCTCCGCCCTCCCTGCTAAGCGTAATGCAAAATTAACCCCAGTCAATAAAATGACGTTGTGCTGCTTGGTTGGGTAAGCGAAGGATTTCGATTAATTTAGCGGTCCGTATTCTACAGTAAGGAAAACTTGACTTCGTAGTATGCTTTCCAGCTCGATTTGATTACCAAGAGGTATATATATATATATATATATATATATATATATATACATTTGACTAACCCCATTTTCTTGACCCATACTGTAAGTTACGGCACCCTGCACCACTTCATTTCAATTTTAAAAAGGAAAAGAAAAAGAGGTGGAAAAACGCGGGCCGTAACTGACAGTCTAACCTCGATCTCGGTTAGTAAGAGGTATTACATAGCGTCGTGTTAGTGAGAAGCTTCGGAACCCAAAATGGCCAAAACCTCTGATAGTTGGGATAGAAAACAGGCCCTGTTACACTAGGCAATTTCTCTGGCAACTTGTCTCGCAATTTTGTTGCGAGGCAAGTTGCACGAAAAATTGCCTAGTGTAACATACCCTGCCACACACATTTTTAGCTTTTTTTTGTTGTCGCAATCCTTGCGAAAAGTGGAAGTTACTTCTACTTTCCGCAACGCGTCTTGCAACGTTGCGAGGGATTTTTCCCACATTGCGCAGTGTAACATCTATCCTGTAACTTGTGTCGCAACGTTTTGACCCTTTGACGTCACGTGGTCATCAAAGCGAGACAAGTTGCACGAAACGTTGCCTAGTGTAACGCCGATGTAGCAACTTGTCTCGCAGCGAGGGAAAATTTATGGCAACAAAATTGCGAGACAAGTTGCAAGAGAAATTGCCTAGTGTAACAGCGCCTTAAGGCCCTCTACCGACAGACATCTATTATTTGCAACGGTGGCGCCTATAGGGCTGTAAAAATCCTAAAATTTAAATTATAACTTAACGGAACATTGAAATTGGTCTAAATTTAAACACGGAAGTATGCGGGCGTGACGTCATTATTAAAAGCAAGTAGTTTCGTAATCGCATGAGTCCCTGCGTTTTAAGCTGACGAGCTAAATATCCACTCGTTAAAACACTATTTCCCGAAGTAAAGTAAGTTACTCGAAAATATCAGTATTACAAACCAACACGCAAAACAGTTGGACAGCGTCGTTGCGGACAGTGATTTGATTCACTTGTCGTGAAATCTTCAAAAGCATGTTTTCGATAACCAGTTGCTACTTTTTTGCAAGTAGACTGGTATGGTCGTCCATTTGTTTCAATATTCGCTAAATCTAATTCGCTGTCGCTAAATCTAATTCGCTGTCGCTAAACTTCAATTCGCTGGCGCTAAATTCCATTCGCCTGCCAAAGCTTCGAGACAAAACTAATCAAATCTCAAAAAGCAAGCAAAATTGCGTGTGATAAGCTAATTTCAGGCGAATCCGCTGCCCCTATCCTAAGCCAGCGAAAATGGATCGAAGGTTGCATCTTGGGCAAAGTGAAATAAAATGGAGTGTGGCTTATCAACTAGCACCTAACAGAGCAAAAAGCACAAAACGCAGGGAATTGTTTTGTAAGTTGCATAATCCGTAGGTGTCGTAATTATTGCATTTTATTTTAATTAAAAACAAATTTTAAAAAAAATCATTTTGCATTTTAGCCCTCGGGATATGTAAGAAGCTGTCACTTCAACTATATTTTTAATGGCTGGCTAGTTACTATGAGTTCCCCGTCGCTCGGTGGCATGAGAACAGCATCTGATCATGTTTTTTCCCTCGAGTTTGCCCCAGTTACCTCGGATAAAATCAATCATTTCAGAAAGCAGGTTGTTAGCAACAGCTGTTAGCATCGTAATCCTGTTTTTACCTTTTTCTAAAGCAAACTTAATGGTTTTCACATTGAATCAGTACAACTAACTAGACAGCAAGGGCTTTCATTGAATTATGGTCACCTGTTTACATGCTAGGATTGATCTGCCACAATTTTTGGGAAGACTCCAAACTTCGACCTTCGTCGAATAGCTTTAAAAGTCTCCAACGTTTTGACCAGCGAGAGACAAATTTGCAAGAAAAATTTGTATGTCAAATGGTACGGCGAATTTTCTGATTTTTTAAAAAATGGCGTGGCGTTTTCCCTGCTCAGTGCGAACAGGACAGCCGGGCAAGGTCACAATGGTTTTCGATTTCCTCCTCGTTGGTTCTGGTATATGGGGCAACATTTTTCGGTCAATCATTATGAAGCATTCACAGTGCAAATTTAAACTGAAGGAATTGTGAAATCATGACTCGTCACTTAAGTGAAATAACTCGTCACTAGTGAAACCAGTGAAACCAGTGAAACCAGTGAAACCAGTGAAACCAACAAAGCTCCTGCTATTTAAAGGTAGAAACAGATCAATATCGAGGAAATGAAAACCTGTTGAGCACTTGACATGTAAATGAAGAGCAAGTTCAGTCGTTCAATATATTCCTTTTTCAAACTACAATTTTCTCATCAGATTAACAATTTTGTAGCTGTGCCATTAGCGAGCTGCATCTGATACGAAGACGAAGTAAAAAAGCATGATTCGAGTTTTTCCTGTGTTCGAAAAGGTGACGCATGCCATAATTGTATTTTTTTATTATTTCCGGCCGGCTGTCGTTTCTCTCTACCGAAAACTTAACTATCGATAAACGAATCGAAAGCCGGAAAAGTTCTGGGTTTCTAGATGCTTCCCGTCTAAACGTCAATGTTCACTCAGGCAGATAAGTAGACGAATAATTAAATTTGACCAAGTTTCTCGCGTGCCCCCCAGTCTAATGTTCACACATTTAAGACGGAAAACTTGTCATCGACAGCTTTCTCGTCTCTAATATGAGTTTGCAAGGGTCCCTGACTTCCAAGCGGAAGAAAGGTCCACGTGCACAGCTGTAGCTTTCTACTGATGTCGAACTAACTCTTACTTCTCTTGAAATAATCGAGGTATTAAATCCTTCCTTACCTAGGGTGAGTTTTTTTGGATTACTTATTCCGGGAAAGGAATAGATGGAATGGTCGGTTTACGCACTTTTTGTGAACTTATTTCGTTTTCAGAATGGATGGAATAGTATACTACTACAAGTAGAATAGGGTTTACTCGGAATACACAGAATATGCGTTCTTTTGGAATTATTTTGGCGAGAAAATCGTGCGAGTCCGCCGAAACGTAGCCTGTTCCAGGCGTGCGGTTGGTAAACGGGGCGCAATGGTACATGCAGAGCGAGGCGGAAATAAAGCGACGAAAAATGGAGGCCTTGGGACGGGCGAGGAACGACTTCTTTTAAAAAGGCCCTTCCACCCACTTGGCCACCAGACGAGGTTTCTGCTTTTGGATTGTCAATCAAACGTAAGACTTCCGCGGGAATGTACTCAAATATTTTTGGTTACCTAATCTGCAAAATTTATGCCGTCATCATATTTCATCGCTTCATCAGCTTATCGCTTCCATCATAACTTCGCCAGCTCTAAACTTATATCTTTGGTTTTAGCCTCTAAATGATCGCTAGAATCTCTAGTTTGTGGTAATATATGTTATGCTTTTTCATTTTTTGCCGTTTTTAAGTTATTTAACGCTACGGCAAGTAAACAACTCATTTCAAACGCCGAAATTCCTCATTTTCGGTGTTTAAAAATGCAACGTACTTGTGCTACGCGATGTAAATTGTTATTTAACCAAGAATGGGCTCCTGATTTAACTGAGATTTCTAGTTCTTTCTCTTATAAGCAGATAACAATGTACCGCTTCGATTGTGCTAAGATGCGTTCTTGGCGATTTTTAGCTCCTTCGAAATAATATTAGAAAGTCACGCGTGATTTAAATCGTCATTTGAGTGGTCATTGCGAGGAATTTTTTGTGATTTTCCACAAGTGCTTAGAATTATCGCACAGTCTTCGTTTTCACATGATTTGAGACGCTCTTCTTTGCAAAGTCAAACGATTATAACTGTCGGTTTCTCATCGATCTTTGTGTTGACTGCATCTGTCAAAATTGCCCAATCAGAGGGTGTACCAGAATCTGGCGCACCAGAAAGAGCTTTTTGAAAAGAAAGTTTTACAGGCGTGCCCTGCTCTGTCCGTTGCAAGCCCCCTCCATTTTTGGTCGCTTTATTTCCACCTCGCTCTGCCTGAACTATCGCACCCCGTTTACCAGCTGAACGCCTGGAAAAGGCCACGTTTCGGCGGCCTCGCATGATTGCCACCAAAATAATCCCAAAAGAACCCATATTCCGTGTATTCCGAGTAAACAGTATTCTGCTTACAGCATTGTACTATTCCGTCCATTCTGAAAACGAAATAAGTGCACAAAAAAATGCGTAAACCGACCATTCCGTCTACTCCTATCCCGGAATAAGTAATCCCAAAAAACTCACCCTAGGTAAGGAAGGATTTAAAACCTCGATTATTTTAAGAGAAGTAAGAGTCAGTTCGACATCAGTAGAAAGCTACAGATGTCCACGTGGACCTTTCTTCCGCTTGGAAGTCAGGGACCCTTGCAAACTCATATTAGAGACGAGAAACCTGTCGATGACAAGTTTTCTGTCTTTAGTGTGTCAACATGGGACTAGGCAGGCGGGAAACTTGTTCAAATTTATTCCTCTACTTATCTGCCTGAGTGAACATTGAAGTTTAGACGGGAAGCACCTAGAAACCCGGAACTTTTCCAGCTTTCGATTCGTTTCTCAATAGTTAAGTTTTCGGTAGAGAGAACCGACAGCCGGCCGGAAATACGTCTGCGATGGAAGGATACTGTCCCATTTTCAATTATGGTATGCGTCACCTTTTCGAACACAGGAAAACTCGCATCATGCTTTTTTCCTTCATCTGCATATCAGATGCAACTCGTTAATGGCAAAGCTACAAGGACGTTAATAAGAAAATTGTAGTTTGAGAAAGGAATATATTGAACGACTGAACTAGCTCTTCATTTACATGTCAAGTGCTCAACAGGTTTTCATTTCCTCGATATTGATCTGTTTCTACCTTTAAATAGCAGGAGCTTCATTGGTTTCACTGGTTTCACTAGCGACGAGTTATTTCACTTAAGTGACGAGCCATGATTTCACAGTTCCTTCAGTTTAAATTTGCATTGTGAATGCTTCATAGTGATTGACCAAAAAATGTTGCCCCATACCAGAACCAACGGGAAGGAAATCCAAAACCAATGTGACCTTGCCCGGCTGTCCCGTTTGCATTGAGCAGGAAAAACGGCATTTTAAGTTTGCTTTAAAAACAGGGATAAAATAGGATTACGATGCTAAGAGCTGTTGCTAACAACCGGCTTTCTGAAATAATTGATTTTATCCGCGGTAAAGGGGGCAAACTCGGGGGAAAAAAAAACATGAACAGATGCTGTACTCATGCCACCGAGCGACAGGGGAGTCGTAGTAACTAGCCAGCCATTAAAAGTATAATTGAAGTGACAGCTTCTTTCATATTGCGAGGGCTAAAATGCAAAATGATTTTTTTAAAATTTGTTTTTAATTAAAATAAAATGCGGCAATTACGACAACTACAGATCATGCAACTTACAAAGCAATTCCCTGCGTTTTGTGCTTTTTGCACCTTTAGGTGCTAGTTGATGAGCCTCACTCCATTTTATTTCACACTGCCCCTAGATGCAGTCTTCGATCCATTTCCGCTGGCTTAGGATAGGGGCAGCGCATTCGCCTGAAATTAGGTTATCACACACAATCTTGCTTGCTTTTTGAGGCCTCGTCCACACTATGCCGGATAAATTTGAAAACGCAGCTTTACTGTTACGGTTAGGCCTTCCTTGGTGTCAAAGGATACTCGGAAAGCGACGCGACGCTGTCAACCTTACAAGCAGAGACGCTTCTGGACTCGACCTGACAGAACGAGTGCGTGGTGGGACAACTTTGTCAGCGAAGACTCCCAATCGATGTTTTCCATTTCCTTCGATGTTTTGTAGTCCATTGTAGAACTAAGCAACAATTCCACTTCTTCATCGGACCAAGAGAAGTATCTGTCTTATCTTTGGCATTAGTTGTTTGCTTTTTACGTCGTGACATCTTAAGTTTGAAAAAATTTAACGAAGCAAAGGGAACGCGACGAAACCCTCGTAAACAACAGCAGTTCGCGAGAAAGGGAACTATCGCGGGCTCCATGTTATGCTTTACTGTGAGCATGCTCAAAGCGAGATTAAGCAATTGTGCCGCCGATAAAACGCTGTAGTGTGGACGCAGAACATTTTATCCGTTTTCATGTGTGGACGGAAAACGTTTGTTCCGTTTTTGCACAGTTGCGTTTTCAAATTTATCCGGCATAGTGTGGGCGAGGCCTTAGATCTGTACAACGAAGTCAATTCGACGATCAGAGTTTTGTCGATGTTATCGCTATCGTTGCGTAATGTTTCACGGCCGGCTACTGTTTGCTATCAGCTTTCTAGCATAAAATCAAACCTTATAATTTCAATCGAAAATCGGCTAAAAGAGAGGCTAGAGTATAGGCTACCTGTAGCCTCTTGTTATTTATATCTTTTGCAATGCCTTTATGAAGCCATTCCTTGTAGAAAACAGGGTTGTCGTTACTTCTTATAAGAGTTGTACCATCTACTTTGTCGTCTAAATTGACTTGCCGGTGTTTTTACGCGCTCCTAGAGATTGACTTGAAGACTAGATCCTCAGGAATAAGAGTATTATGTCCTACTTTATGGCTTTGGATAAAGTCGTGGGAATACAATATTCACCTGGCTTAGTTAAGGACATACGGGGTGTCGGATAACTACTAGCGTGGTTTGCTGATTACCTGACTGAGCGGGTGCAACCTTGAATCTGTGTTATTAAATAGTGCAGCTTCGAAATGGGCCCCAGCAGGAGCTCATAACCAGGAGCGTACAACTCCTATATAGGGCTATGTCACGGCATTTTCACAGACCGAGTTGTTTTTAGAGATGTTTTTCCTCCGAAAAGTTCAGTTCCAGTTCGCAGGCTTCCAAGCAATTAATTATGCAAGGCTTATGATTGGCTAGCAAGGCTCCTGTAGGTGATTGAATTCGCGGTAAAAATCAATCAAAAATAGCCTTGTCTGTGAAAACGCCGGGAGACAATGACTGAAGTTGTAGGCTCCGGGTTATGGGCTCCTGGCCCCAGTGACTACCGGTGTTTCACAAGAGAACCTTCTGGGTCCACAACGTGGCGGAAGGCATTCCTTTTTTCGAGGAACTGTATGAAGAAGTGCGCAAAATGGCCGAAGTGCAAACTGGAAAGACAACCACGGATTTCGGGCAAATTCAAAGCCTTTCAAAAAGAAAGATTATTTCGACAATAATCAGACAGAAAAAAAAATGGCTTCCGGCCTTCTGTTCTCCTTTAAAGTCATACACTTTATTCGAAATTGGCTGCCACTTTAACGTTCAAAGTAGCCAACCTTTCCTGCCTTCTTCTTGGGATCAAAGTTCAGGGCAATAAATTAATAACAGAAGCGTTACTTCAAATGCAAACAAAATAATGTTATGTTTAAATATAAATTGTTCAACTATTGGAGCACTATTATATCAAGCCGAAACACGTGTTTCTATCGCCAGAAGTAAGGTTGTACTCCCGCGCGCCGATACCACCTCACGACACCTTGTCCGTCACTGGACTGAAGCTATTTACTTTGAATTCGTCTGGAGTTGAGAATGGTTATGATGACAAATCGCCCCCTGTTAACATTAGCCTTCAGCTAAATGACTGAGCCACAATTCAGTCTAGGAGTTACGATCTCTATGTTCTATTCTATTCTATTCTATTCTATTCTATTCTGTTCTATCTCTAGTGCTCTATCAACCTTTTCGATCACTGAAATTAATGGTGTTTTGTCGGCACGACAGTTTTCCCGCAGGCAGCAGTTCCGTTTCATTTGTAGAAACAGTGGGTTAAAAGGGATCAGAAAACTTTGATTGCTCAAAGGTGATGTATTGAAAAATTGTCAATTTCAGTTTTATTTAATTAGGACATTTCATTTTACATAGTGACACACTACCCACAAATAGCAGAGCTAGTCTGAGCGGGTGGTGTGGGGACGCTGAAACTTCTAAAATTCAGCATAACAAATATACAAGAAGTAAGAAAATAAATATGAAATCAAGAAAGCACACATGACACTATAAGATAAAAATACAAATATGCTATACGCTACCGTTAACTGGATATAACTTTTGACATCTCATTAATTATTCTTTCTACGTCGACATAGCTATCCTGAACTTCCAGATTTTGAATACTATTGTTGCTATCTTTTCCTTGAAAATATGCTTTGGGAGATTTCTTAAGTTTCCTGGGATGCTGTTCCAAATTTTGCAGGCAATTCTTAAAAGTATATTTATTGGTATAACGTTAGAAGACATGAAATACGGGACAGCGTGTGAATTATAGTTGGCAAAGTTCATTATAATTAATCACACAACCCTTTTTTGAAGTATCAATATTTTTTCCATATGAGATTTAGCTGCCTGGCCCCAGGCGACAAGACCATGTGATAAATATGGATAAGTGAGTGATCTATATATTTTCAGTAATATCGAAAAGGGTGCAAGTTGCCTTAGTCTACAATTCATACCTATGTTTTTATTTACTTTTGATGCGACATGATTGATATGATGTTTCCAGGTGAGATTGCTGTCAATAAGTACACTTAAATATTTCACATAGTCTTTGCGCTCCAAACAAATAATTAACAATCATTGAGCGAGGTTGAGCAAAATGCGGTGACTTGTCAATGACGAGCAGATCTGCAACATACTGACAAATCAGCATATTTTGCGATGACCGAGTTCAATAATTGTTTTATCATTCGACCAACAGTTTGTTTTTTATTTTTGTTTTCGGGAAGCGGTAAGCGCGCGCTGCCTTAAAGAGTCGAGTAATGGCAGAAATCAGTTGGTTTTCTCAGCATAATTTTGTTTGTAGACTTTAAATTGTACTTACAGTCAAACGTTCAATAACAAAATGTAGGCATGAACAAAGCTACAGACTTTCACAGTTTTCAATGACTTGAAATCCGAGAAAAGGGAAAATGCGGTATTCATTGATGAAGAAGCTTTAACATGCCCTCCAACGGTTTACTTTAAAAGTTAAAAGTGCAGTTGTAAAAATTGTTCTACCTTTCTTTCCTTGAGATACTCTCGAAATACGTTGAGTGAAACCTTCCTTGCCTTCTTAGTATTCTCACTGTTCTACTAAAAATGTCAACTAAAAATGTCAAATCAATCTCTGGGAGCTCAGGGAACCGGTCTGCCATTTTTACGCAAGAGCGTGGTTTTAATTACGCATGAGCAGAATATTATTTGCAGCAAAACACTTATTTGTGGGCAGTTATTTGCAGGTCACGTGGTGGGCTTTCAGCCAACAAAAGGGAGGAAAAAATATATTGAATGGCAAAGTTGTTTATGTTATAATATCATATATTTTTACATTTACTTTGTAAATTAAGTCATTTTTCACTGCATGGATGGAAAATGACGAAATTGATTTTCACCGCATTTAAAGAGAGTTTATTCGAGGTTACCCAATCATAAACATTCATTAATTCCTCATTTACCACTATCTCAAGAGACTGAAGATTCCTGTCGGCAAATAGCAGATTTGTATCGTCAGCGAACAAATAAAATTCTAGTTTATCTGAAGCATTGTAAATGTCATTAATATAAATAAGAAAAAGTAATGGCCCTAACACGGAACCCTGTGCGACCCCACATCGGGGTTTTTCTTCTTGGGATATGTAGGATCCTATTTGTGCCGGGTTTAGACCCTTCCAGACAAATATGACGAAAACCAATCAATTGCAACTCTGTAAATTCCATAGTGATTAAGTTGGTGTAAAAGGATAAAATGGCCCACAACTATTGTTTCTCTAAGAAAGCCATATATTTGACATACAATATTTTATGCAATGAAACTTTCCATTTTGTTTCATTTTTCATTTTTCTTTCTTTCTCAGTGTATCCTGAGTGTATCTGTGGCCATTCATTCCTGCAACACCGCTGTTACACTTTACTCATAATAAGTAACACTTTACTAAGAAAAGTCAAACTGCTTCCCTTTTCACTTCAAATTACTCTGCGAGCAGAGGCCCTTCGATCTTCCTAGATAAGTCGGGAAGAGGAAGAGAGTCTCTTCCCCTCTCCACAAAAAGCAAAATTTGATTTGATTTGTTCTGATTTCAGTTGATTTATAGTCTCCCCAATTAGTAGAGCACTCGTGCTTGGCTAGATAACCTGAGACTTAAATAAAGTTATTATTATTAAATCTCGCCTAGTTTCTTCCCTTGTTCCCCTTAAAAAAAAATGTCCCTTGTTCCCGAAATTAATTTCGAACTTTCTCCCAGCTTTTTGATCCCTAAAAAATGATTTGTGTTCCCTTGTTCCCTGAGATATTGTTTTTGTCTTTGTTCCCCTATTCCTCAGTTTAAATTAATCATTTTCCCTTGCTCCCAAGACCGCCAGGGAGGAGCTCCATAATCGGTTTAGTTAATCCACTCATACGTGCAAAAATTATGCTGATCGTTCAGCTGTGACTGTGTCGTGACAAAGGTAAAGACTTGTATAGCTTGTACTTTCAGATTTTTAATTAAAGAAAAAAGCCGGCTTTCAACTGATCAGCTTTCTGAGTGCTGAAACTAGTGGCTGAGTCGAGAAATTCCCTTGGAACGGAAGTTGAACGCGAAGTCTGTTAGAACGCGATGGTCTTTTTCCGGTACGTTATACGCAGTTGATGTATCGTTCTCTAGAGCGAGTGCCGGCCCGGGTTTGAGGAAGTGTACATGTAAACAAAGTGGATTGGTACCTTAATCGACCGTTGTTTTTGTCGAGCAGGACATTGACCGGTATGTCCTGCTGCACTGTGTACTGCGGTCCTGTTAAGATGGACTTTATCTTACTAAAGGTCTTAAGGCATTATGCTTTCCAGCAAAAGGAGCATCAATTTGTTAATCTTTTCTGTTACCAAACTCCACCAAAACAATCCAAGGTATAGTTTTGGGGGTTCTGTATCTGATGACCTTAAAACATTTCATAACGTCCCGTTTTCGAATGACTGAATTTTCGCCTTTTTCCGGTACGCTTGTCACGGAAACCCAAAACCAAACAGATGAAATTACGTCAATGATCCTTTTCCTGCGCATCACGTGCACGAAATTTGATCTATCACGTCAAGCCACTACTACTATTTTCGCTCAGAAGGTTAAATTATTTTTCCTCATGTCCTCCCTCTTCCTGCCCCAGATATTCAAATGAAATGGTAATTGGACATGATTCTTCAATCTTTAAGGCAAAGCTCATCTTAATAGGACCGCAACACTTGAGGTAGCAGGATATCACTGCAGCCGGTAAATACCCTGCTCAATAAAAGGAACGGGACATTAAGATACCCTTCCGCCGTGTCTACATATACACTTCCTCAAACCTGGGCCGGGAGTTATACTCACTCTCGAAAACAATACATCAGCTCTGTATAACGTACCCGGAAAAAAAATGCTAACGAATTTCGTCTTTACCTCAGGTGCCAAAGAGTTCCCGGCTCAGTGACCTGTTTCAGCGCTCGAGGGGGGAATCACATAAAAGCCAACTTTCCATTTATTTCAAATCTGAAACTGTAAGCTATGCAAGTCTTTGTCATGAAACTCAGCAGAAAGATCCGCATAATTTTATAGCACGCATGAGTAGCTTAACTAAACCTTTTTGAAAGCATACCTTCTAATACCTATCAAATCCAATTAATGGAATAGTGTGTGCTTGCGAAAACAGGTATAATTTTGGTGCAACCTTAAGGACAAGCTTGCTTTTTGTACGGGTGTTCTCTTATTTTGTCGTTATTAAAAAATGGTTTACAATTGCTCTAAAATTGGGTCCTATTTGAAAATGAAATACGTAGCACGGTTTTCTTTGGGTTTAATTGTTTATTTCGTCTAAGAGACAAAGGTGCCTCTTTTCCTTTTTAGTGCCTCAATAATCTCTTTCTAAAGGCTCGATACTCAGATGTCGGTAGCCGGGAAGTATTATGAAAATGTTTTTATCCGCACACGCATAGAATTCTTTTACCCCGAAGTATATACCTACCCTATTCAACAAGGCAAGGCTTAAAGCCATGTCCAATTTCATATCGTTCTTTTGAAATTTGTGGTCGGGAATAAAGTCTGAGTTCCTCTGGCGATGGTCTTGCGTTTTTCTTTGTTGTGTTTTTGATTTCGTTTAAGTCTTTTTTTTGGGGGGGGGAGGGGATTTTTTCCACGGATGCGCTTTTATTGCTTTCGTGTTGGAAACTTGGGAAACAAACAAACAAACGAAAGAAAACCAACCTCCCACCCCCCACCCCACCAAAAAAAAAACAACAACAACAAGAACTTAAAATCGCCCTTTCTTGACAAGTGAAGCATAACCAAGTGTTCTCCATCGACGTCTCATTCGAAACGTTAATAGGAAACGTTTCTAAAACCGGACCAGGAGTTAGAACATTCAAGTCTATTTTTATCTCGAAAGGCTTATAAAAGCTACTGCCCAAGGACTTCACCATCAGTCCTCGGAAAAGCTTAGCTCCAGATGGTTTTATGAGCCTGATTTGCTGTGAACAACGTACAAAGAAATCATCATGAACAACTTTATGCAACAGGTAAATTGCTTTATTTTTTTTCTCCGAAGACTACTGATTAGTTATAAAACTAATGACTGATATTCCCAGATTGAAATAATGGTTTTAATTCTTCTTTGTTGCTCTTTCTTAAAGAAACAGAATAAATTGGCTTATTAAATCGCATTGCTTAGGATTGTTATAAACTCACTAGTTATTTTGGACTGTTGTCGCAGAGATTATTTGAAATTATCCGGTTTGCATTGTTTGAGGTTGAAGTAGCCTGAATGTGTTTTGTTTTGTTTTTCTTAATTCATTGTCCAAAATCTGAAAACAGAGGGTTAAAACGCATCTGACGACAACATGGGTCCATTAGGACTGTATCAAAGAGGGTGGTTAAAGTGGGGAGGGGGGGGGGGGAACGGTCTAGATCACGTTTCACGAAAACAAAGACAATCAAAATCACAGTTCACGGCAAATTAAACATGTATTTCTCGTTTCACGCATTTCACAATTCACGAAGAACAATTAGTCATTTCACATTTCACGAGGAGAAAAAAGAGCCGACCACGAGTCACGAAAATACTCATTACCACGCTCTGTCAAAGGAGAACCTTGTTCTACCATAAGAGATTTCACTTGAAACAAGTTGCTGAGGCAGGCATGCGCGCGGCAGACATACAGAACCCTGTTACGTTTTCTTAAAGTTATTACTTTACGAAATGAAAGTTTCGCTGAATATTTATTTCCGTTTTGGGCTAACGAAAAACTGCTCGGCATACATATGCATATATACAAACGGCAAACCGGGTACGGTTAATGGAATTGTGATCTCACGATCACTCTTATTGTTGGCATCAGTGGAGTGAAACTGAACTATTTTCTCTTTTGTTTGGAAATGGATGACAAGGCTACAAGTCGATTACAACTTGGAAAAGATGTTCCAGTTTTGACAAGTTATGTTTCTGGCGAAATCGCTAAAAAAATGACAACCTCTTTCTCACCTTTGTACTGAGATTTACGTGATTCTGACATAAGCAAAAATTAACTTTTTTTTGCTTTGTTTTGAATTGTCTTGTTTTTGTTTTTTTGCTTCTGTTTTTTTTGTTTGTGCGTTTTGTTTTATTTTTGTTTGTTTGTCTGTTTGTTTACTTTTTCTCTTATCCATTTGCTAATTACCGTTATACTACTTGCTACGCAACGGCAGATGGTTTCGGCCAGTGAAACTCTGCTTCTGCGTAAACACTCACTATTTGAAATAACGTAAACTGGACTTTGTTTGATCACCTTCTTCAGCCCCATTCGTCAGTATTTAATTCCAATACCAGAAATGTTCACCTTTTAAAAATCTTTTCAGGTCATCCAATTGTTTATCGTCACTATGTTCTTGAGTATAACACTTGGGTTCATTGGACATGTTGACGGCAGGCCCCAAAGCCCAACATCATGTCAACAAAGCTCCAGCTGTACAGACCGCTCAATACAAAGTCTCCTACACTCCTCCAAGAAGTATCCACCATTTTCTACACACGGCAAATGCGTTGCAAACACCGTGCCCTTAATTCTTTGCAATAAAGTACACATAGCTGTGGTTTGCAGAAATGACAACGGATGCAGCGGACGTGCATTAACGAAAGAATTCGTCCCATGCTGCCAAGGCAATCACAACACCATGGTGGCATTGACGACTGACTGCTCTTGAGGTCAAAGAGGAAGAAGCTTGAAATTTCCAAAATTAGTAATTACAAGTAAAGTAACACCAATGCTGAAGCCATGAAAGCCGACTTCGCATACACTTAATATTCGCAACAAATAGACCGGAAAGTTCAATTCTTGGTTTTCACTCACCTGATCAGCAGCCATCTTCTTTAACCAAACCAAAGGAATACTTTTGCATAAAAATACAGGTCAATTCGCGGAAGATCGGTTTGGGACATAAACGTAGTAATTACAAGTGAAGTAACACCAATGTTGAAGCCATGAAAGCCGACTTCGCATACACTTAATATTCGCAACAAATAGCTCAGAAAGTTCAATTCTTGGTTTTCACTCAGCTGATCAGCAGCCATGTCTTTTAACCTCAACGAAGGAACACGTATGCATAAAAATACAGGTCAATTCCCGGAAGATCGGTTTGGGACATAAACATGGCCGCCGTTTCTTTGTTTAGGGACACCAACATATACATGGCCGTGACGTCAGGTGAAAACCACCAATTGCATAAAGAAAACATGCATGGTTTTCCTAGAAAAAAAAGTTTTCAATAAATCTCTTATCAGTCAGGAAACTTAATTGCCACGTTTTCTAGGGTTTCTATTTTTCTTTTCCCGAAAAACGAAATTGTTGAATGTAGGCGGCGGAAAGTTTCGTGAGCCATTTCAGTAATTCCAAAGGCATTCCTGGAGAGTCACTCCCTAGAATTTGTGACTTATTCAAATGAATGCTAATTTTAAGAGGATTCGACTATTGAATCTCTCGAGATTTTAAACTCTGGCGACTTTTCTCTTGTGACATTTTCACCTCTCGCGTCGCCAGTTTAAGGGTGGCTACACTTGCGATTTTCATCGCGCTCTGGCGACGCTAGAAAATTGGAAAAATTCACGTCAACGGAGCGAGCAAAAGATCGCTCCTATAGCCGCGGCCTTACTGTATTAAGAAATAACACAGTTTATGTTTTCTGTTGATTCGACAGTCGATAGAAAACGGTGTCATGTACATTATTGAATCTTATTCACGTCCTCTTTTAACAAATCTTCCTTTAATAGTCTTTTTTAACACTGTCTGCGTTCGGATTACAGAATAGGTGAAATTCTGAATAATTACTCCATGCTTTCCTATCATTTATACCACTAAAACTTAGTACATTTGATCTAGATAAAATGATATTTTTTGTTTCACTCCAATTTATTTATACTACAACTGCAATTAAAAATATAGCTGATTAAAGAATTTTAACCCTGTGCTCATGAAATATACAGAATTTTTTTCGAAATAATTTGTCGAGTAACAGCAGTTGATAAGTTCGTGGAATCCTTCGTCTTTGTATAGTATTATTTAAGCATCTTTTTGTTTTCTATTATTAAAAAATATAATTTAAAACCGTCTTACGCTTTGGTTGGTTCTTTTCTCTGTTTACGTACTTAGGTTACTTAAAGGGGCAGTGTCACACCATTTTTAGTATCGTGTCGAACAACCCGCAATGCCTTGGGCGCTTCCCGGTTAATAGAAGCTGCAAAGTAGTGTCCAAAATTCCTTTAAACGGCTATTGTATTTTACAGGAACTGTTCATAGATGTTTTTCGGCGGCCGATGGCATGGCCAAGATAGAGTTGGGTGCTAACTTGAAAACATCAGGCTCACGCTTTCGTTTTCCCATTTTAGTACAACGTACTCCCACAAAATCGGTGAATGATATCTTTCCACTAATCTTTTTGCTCCAAAAACAACTCGATTTCATAAAATTAGTGATGCAGAATTGATTGAACTATTGATGAGAAAGTTTAGAGTTCAAACTGTGTTCGCTAATTTTGACCAAAAAATCGTAATAAAGCTTGTGATACTGCCTATTCAATAACTGGGTGACTCTTGATTGATAATCACGTTCACTGAGTTATTTCATTACGCAGTTAGATCTTATTGCCGAAGTTCTTCCATGATCAAACCTTACAATCCTAATTTCCTGTTTGCATTTCTTGTGTCTTTTGCAAACGGGAATTGCAAAAAGATAACTATTAATAATGCGAAAATCAAACCGTTTAATGCAATGGTTGTTTAGATTAGCGTGTCTAGTGAAACGTGTCCGCCTTATCATGAAACGCCCTCCTGCTGTTTTTTCCTTGTTTCGTGATATTTCAAGTTCCTTTCTTGCTTCTGCGATTCCGTTTGAGGCATTTCTAACTTCATCTTCTCTTCGTTCACGTGCCGAGCCACTTTCCTTTGCTGCTTGGGCAATGTTTCCTGAAGTATCTTGAACGTCCATTTCTGCTAATCCTGTCACCTCATCAGCTTTTCCACTTTTTCTAGAATCTTCGAACGTGCAGGCTCCGGAAACTAGAAGGGAAGGATCTCTGCATCTAGCGTCCACTTGCCAACTAGAAGTCAACAATAAGACTATTACCTCAATGTTGAGTACATGTTTCAGAAAAACCTGTTGGAACAAAAAAGATGAGAAAATATCAAGTACTTTTCTGTCTTTGCTGGCATACCTAGCAAAAAAGCAATTTTTCACCGGTAGAATCAATTTCAAGTCCCCGATTCTTTCTCGGTTCTTGTTTTTTTAAGTTATTCTGTAACTAATCGAAACACGTAAAGTAGCTTATTTATTCATTTATAATTATTGGCAATTTGGAATGTGTTTAAGCACCTCACTAAAACATATTCATGTCAGTTGTTCATTTAAACAACCATATCAGGTGGTGAAGTTCAGAGCAATGAAAAATGAAATAGTTACCAGTTGGAAGAGATCGCCGAACATTACTCTTCGAGTTGACCTTCGCTCAAACTTGTAAAAAATTTTTTTCTCACTGATCAGAATTACTTGTGTACTTCACCGGCTAAATGCCATTATTTATACTATCGGTTATTTCGAATGATTGAGCTTTCCGGCTAAAAATAATTTTGTATTTTCCCCCCTTTTCAGTTATTTTTATTATTTTTTATTTTTTTTGTGTCTGGATCTCTATTAATATTTTATGCAATTGTTATGCTTCCTCTTCTCTTAACACGATCACAGGAATCAGTAACTGACCGTGCCAGATTCATCACAGTTCGAAACCTTTCAGAGTTTACTCTATTGAAAACAGGTGTTATGAAGTAGTTCCCGTTTTTTTTTCTTTATTTCCATGGCCATGTTTCATATCATCTCAAGACAAAGTAAGTATCTCCCGTTTTGGCAAAAATGTCAGCCAAGAAGGTTAGTAATTTGTTTGTTTATACCGAACTGCGACAATTAAAGTCATTAGTCTGTATACGTGTGACAGCCTTAATAGAACCAACGTCACACTGAATGCGCACAAGTCGTGGGACAGCGTAAAAACAGCAGACAAGTTTTCCGTGTAGTTATTTCCATATTTACTTTCGCTTCGACTGAAACTGGTGCCATTCACCTAACAATGAAGCATTCGAAATGTTATCCCAGTTAATCACGTAAAAAGTACTGTTTTGTTCCGAGAAGACTGAAGGGCGGCTGACAGCACGTGCGACGTGAAGACAATAAATTTGGTCAGATTAGCTTGCATTTCGAGGCCAAAAAGCTCTAGTCCTGTGTTCCGGAATTTTACATTGACGTTCATGGACCTGTTTATAACAGCAATTTGTTTGTTGCAGGATCACCATTAGATGCTTTCAAAATATACAACTACAATATATAATAAAGTCTTTAACTGGTTTCTGCTATTATCTTTTAACTTTAGAAAATGTGCATGGGAGGCTAAGACCCCGGAAGTTCACATTGACTTGTGAATTTCACGAAATTTCAATTACGTTGACGTCAAGGTGTGCTCAAAACGACGAAAAAAACTTGTTCCAGGAAATCTTTTTTGTTTCCAAAATCACAGCCATAAGAATGCGGCCTCTAAATTGTACAATGACGTAAAGGCTGCTTTAAACAGGGACTAGGCTTTTCAAGTTTATTTTTTTATTTATAAGCTGCCGGCATAGTAAATTGAACTTCTCCGTAACTGTAGCATTATTTTGAAGTAGTGTAAAGTACTTGATGGTATGTGTAAGTACTGACTTTAAGTGATTCCATCTTAAAGTATTGTAATTCGTTTTCAAGCTTGATAAAAGTTGTTTAAAAAATAAATAAATAAAGATCATTTTTAGGTTAGGGTAAATGGAACTGTTTATGTCAGGAGCCCATCACCCTGTTTATGTTTAGTTGAAAAGCACGGTTTAGGGACACTTTGTGACCTTTATTGCCTGTATTTCTGAACACAAGTGATGTTCAACCTGACGAGAAGAGGAAGAGAACACTTCATGACGCTTATCGCGTGACGCTTATCACGTGACGCTTATCGCGTGACGCTTATCGCGTGACGCTTATCGCGTGACGCTTATCGCGTGACGCTTATCACGTGACGCTTATCGCGTGACGCTTATCGCGTGACGCTTATCGCGTGTATTTAATTAGGTGCAATTCTGGACATATCCAGGATTGGAGTTACTGTTTAACAAGGTGCTCAAGTTTTCTTTTCATTTGTTGAGAATGCCCTTGCTATCAGCTAGCGTGGTGTGATTGCCAACCGCTTAGCGTGCCACTTGAGCCGCAGTGGCGTGGACCATACAGTTCTTTTGTGGCAGCATAAGACCATGTGCGTAGTCTTGCAATTCAGTTGCCTTGTGCTGCCACCAATTGTTCTGGATATCTCTGATCCTAGCTTGGCAATTCCGCTTCAAGAGTTCTCTGTGACAGCGTGTCTTTTTCAGATTAGATTTTGGGTCATATCGACAGATATCTCGGCTTCCCGCTTTGCATTTATATCAGATCAGGTCTTCAATCATAAACAAAAATTAGCAAATTTTTCAGGGACAACGAGAGAAAATACACATTAACATGACCGAAATTGTGTCCCAACCGGTGGTAGGTAGACCAATGGGCTATTTACATGTGCAGCCTACGCAGGGACTACGCAGAATGATTAACAAGTATTCACCAATGTGATGGTAAATATCCAACACTTTCACAGACACTGAAGTGATTAGGCGAATGATTGTTTGGGTATCAGATTCAAGCACTTAGAGTGAATTTAGTCTTTTTTTATTTTTTTCTTGTTAAGCAAGAACGAATAGTGGAGTCTCGTGAAATTAAACGGAAGGTGGTTCTCTCGACGCAGAGACAAAGTCCAACCTAATCTTACAGGAAGGCCGGAGTATGACAACCTTGTGAGCAAGTCTCGATGCCATGCTCAAAGTTAGCCGGATCCACCGTCTGAGTGCTCGATTAACTGAACTAAACTCCAAAGGGGATGCTGTTGGCAATTACAGTATTACAGCTACCAATTCAATGTGAAAATCGAGGATCTGGATGTAGCTCACCGAGTTCCCAGGAGAGATGAAAACGGAGGACCATAACCATGAACGGCGGACCCGGAAGGGCGGAAGCTTTAACAGAACACAAAACTTTACTACAATGAGTCTTCGATTTGTGTGGACGCATGGTGTTCGAGTGGTTACAGCGCTGGACTTGAAATCCGCAGGTCCCAGGTTCGAGTCTCCCTCTGACCACAACTGGAATTAGTATATGGCACACAAGTGAATAGTGCTTTTCGCGCGCGCTAATTGGCTAGCTCGGAGGTGATTAGGTGCCAGGTTTTAAAATTTCAGGCTATTTTTGAAAAATAAAGTAATTTTTTGGTCAAGTGGTTATTCAGCTTTTGTCAATTTCAATTTTTAATTTTATTTATCAAGTGCTAGAAAAACAAATCAAAAATGGCTGCTACACGCAGATAGCATAGGCTAGTCGAGGCGGTGGCGACAGGAGAAATGAAGTTAGCATTACAAGTTGTTCATTTTGAATAAGATAAACATATTAAATAAAATGAAACTGGCCAGTAAGATATTAATATAACATGTAGAAAAGTAGGGAAAAGTATACATCTTTTACAACTTTGTTAGAAAAGCATAAAAATATGGGAGTAATCACAAGACCGAGCTCTCAGGAGATTTATATTAAAGTCACTCATTACCAGAAGCACTAAGCTCAATTGTCCTGGGAACAACCTAGAGAGTTGTATGTTGTCGGTAAACAACCCCACAAATTACATTGGCTTGTTTACGGGACTGTATTTCAACCTACAAGGCTTCGGATGCCTTTTCTATTATTGCATAATTTAAATTTTCGTCAATTTACATTCCAACGCTTCCAGTAGCTAAAGGCGTTGAGCTATATTCAAATTTATGTCCCGGATATTATTTTAGGATTATAGTCAAGGTAATTTGCATTTGAAGTTTTTCTTTCACTTATTCCCGTAACACTAAATCTACAGCCGAGGTCATAAAGTAAATGCGTCCGAAATTCCTCAAGATTACCCTTTCGATTTGACATAAGTAGTGGTATGAGCTAATTCGCATCAGGTTGGGCGGTTGGAAAGGGAGGCTTCTGATTGGTCCAATTCAAATTTTCGCGAAAAAAAGGGAGCACGCTGATTTGGTGGATTTCAAAACATGGCCATTTTGAATCATTAAGGTCGGGGGATGACATCATCACGCTCGAAACCGGAAATGACGTCATCAAACCGGAAGTCACTCTCAAAATGAATTTTTACAAATTTTTTAATCAAAACAAAACTTATTTTTACAAATGGGAACGTGGGAGGACTCCGACCGAGTCCCCGTCCCTCAGGGTGTTTGAAAATCGACTCTTGACATGGTCACCATAGGGTCTCCTCGGCACCGTCCGAGTCTCTGGGCGAGCCCGTCGTGATCACGAAGACGTAGTCGCTGTCATTTTCTGACAATTCGGTATCCGTGATGACATCGTCGTCGAGGTCCCCGGACACGAAACTGAAAGCCACGGTGGAAGTCGTGTCCGAGGACAGCTCGTCGTCGGCTTCGGCGTCGTCGGTGTCCGTCACACTGATCGTGTCGCCGCTTTCACTCTCTGCGTCCGAGGGGGGTGCATTTTTCGAACCCAGTGGGATCAGGAGGGCACGGCAGTGGGGGCAGCACCAGTGTTGTCAGTCATGGTCGCCAAATTGGGCCAGACAGAACCGCATCAGGCAGAACACGTGCATCCACTTCCCACAGCAGGGGGTTTTGGCTGGTTTCCACAGGTGTACGCCCCGGGAACCTTGGCGGGCGGCGTAGAGGTTGACCGCGGACAGTCGAGCCATCGGCTGGAGGGTGGGCACGTAGGGCACAGTGTCATGGAGACAGACAAGGCACGGATCCTCTTGGGCAGCCGCCATGATGGGTTTAGAGTGAAGCGAGCGGGGTCACCTCTTATAGAGCCCTCGAGAGACACGTGACACGGTCCGGGTGGACCAATCAGGGTCACTTTTTAAAAAACCCACCCGAAGGGGGGATAGGGGTATCCCCCAACAGACGCCTTTGGACCCCGTGGAACTCATCCGGGCTCCCATTGGTCGAGGTGCACTCGATAAAAGGCAGGACACTTCGACAGACGCGCCAACTCCAACACTAGACCTTGGTCGGAGACCGTCGCCATACTCCCAAGAGATCATGTTGTGACGGCATCGAGAGACTCGAATGATCCAGAGCCAGCTGGTGCGACACTCTTATACCTGGGGTCTGCGCACGCCGTGCACGACGGGATGACCTCATCATCGTCCAATGGCAGGGCGCCGGGAAACTAAGAAGTACGCGCCCACGCGTGGGAGTCCGGAAAACTACGTCCGACTGGTAAAACTACGGAGCACGTGCCCCGTCACGCGCGCGCGCGTGTGTGGAGGTCCCGGCAGGCTTGGCGGGCCAGGCACGCCCCTATAAGAGGGAGGGGACGCGGTGTGGCCACCCACAAACCATGTGGCCATGTCGAAGAGGTCAGAGCCCGTTGTTACACGTCCTACCGTGGATTCCCATGGCGTGGGAGACGAGTCCACCCCCCAAACCGTGGAGCCCGAGCCACCCGGTGCCGATGGAGTGGGAGACGACACCGCGCGCGACACCCTCGCACGCGATCCCGTCGGGCTGGGTGGCCCGGAAGGAGCCTATAAGAGTTGATCCTCCACGCCCCCGGTGGTAGACTTGAATTACCTGGCGCACTACCGAGACCTCGATTCTTTGAGTCTTTGAGGTCTTGCTCGTCCACCCCCTCTTTCATTGGGGGCACTACGCCCCCTTCGTGTCGTGGTTGGCGCATCAGACCCCAAGGCGGCCGTCTGGTTTCACCTCGTGCACAAAACGTATAACGACCGCTTGCCGAGCGTGGGCCGGTTGCTCTGGATCTGCATACGATGGTGGCTCTTTCTGCCGCCCCGAAGAGAACGACGACGTCTCAGACGAAACGTGCTACCGCCTCACGGAAACGACGACGATGACCCAAAAAGACGTGAGCGCCCGGTACCGCGATCCGTCGCCGCTGGGGGCGTTGGGAGGCGTTCGACGATTCACTGACGCGGCCTTAGAAAGCGATCTGGCCTACACGTTACACCGACCCCAACGACGTCGGTTTCCCACCTTGCCGGTGCTGGTGTTCAACGTGGACGTACAGTGGGTGGCAGATCTGCTGGAAGTGCAACGGTGGGCCCGTCAAAACCACGGCATCCACTACTTGTTGACGGTGGTGGACGTTTTGTCCAAGTTTGCGTGAGTCTAGCCGCTCAAGACCAAGACGGGGGTGCCCTGGTCCAAGCCTTCGGATCCATCTTGAAACAAGGCGGCCGGCGTCCCCAACGGTTGCAGACGGATCGGGGCAAAGAATTTTACAACCGGCCGTTTCAGACCTTGTTGAAAGAGAAAGGCATCCATCATTTCTCCACGCATGGGGATGCCAAAGCGGCGGTGGTGAAACGGTTCAATCGAACTTTGAAAGGGCGCATGCACCGGTATTTCAAGGCGGCCAACACGTTGCGGTTCGAAGACGTGCTGCCAGATTTGGTGAAAGGGTACAACGCCATCCGGCATCGGAACATCAGCAGGGCGCCTCGAGACGTGACCCCTCAGAACGAAAGCGAGGTGTGGTACACGTTGTACGACAAGAGACTGCTGGAGAAGGTCAAGCGGCTCAAGTGGAAAGTGGGCGATCGCGTGCGGTCGGGGAAGCACCATCGACAGTTCAAAAAAGGGTACTTGCCCTGCTGGGCAGAAGAAGTGTCCGTGGTGTGCGCCGTGCACCCGGGGCCCATGCCCACGTACCGAGGGGAAGAGACGGACGGCACACTGTTGGAAGGCACGTTTTACGAGCACTGATCCGCATCGAGAAAGTACTTAAATGCAGTGGAAACCACTGGTGTGTCTTGGTGCGTTGGAAAGGCTGGCCGAGCAAGTACGACAGTTGGGTGGCTAAGAAGGACTTGCAGACCCCGGGATGAGCGAAGAATTTTTCGTGACGTTGCCCAGCGACGCCAGCAGTGCCGAATTCACCGGCAACACAGCGGCCTGGTTCAAAGTACGGTTGCCATACCTGTTGCGTCTGAAAGGCCGTGGCTGGCAAGTGGGGTTGAGCAGCATGTCCTTGCCGGACGCCCACGTCGATCTGTACGACTTGGTGGGCCCTAGCGAGTACCTGCTCTACAGTCAATGGTACGTGGTGCACATGGATCAGGCGGGTGAAACGACCCGAGTGAAGCGAGTCAAGATTGCCGATGTCGACCATCTGGAATCGGTGGTGGACGGCGAATCGTTTGTGAAAGCCATGGTCGACGCGGTCAATTGCCAAAGGTGGCCCATCGACGCCCAAGGGTACGACATGAAGGATGCCAATGGCAAACGCTTGTACGTGACGTTTCGATGGGAGCAGCAGGGCGCCGACCGTGATCTGATCGTCGACAATACCCAGACCGGGATCCACGGGCCCAGCACACCCGTGTTGATCCTTAGTCACAAATTGGCCTACAAGACGGGGTGGCTGACGTTGACAAAAGAGGGGAAAGATGCCCTGGGCCCGAACCTGTGCATGGAGTTCCCGAACGACCAGGTGCCGACCTTGACGGGCTGGAAGAGAGACTTCTGGTGGTCGGTGACCAAAGATCGGTCTGGTTTTGCCTACCTCACCCTGAGCATGAACTGCAATTGGCGGTTCCAGCATCTGAACAACGCGTTTCGAGCTGTGGTGGGTGTCCCGACACGGACCTTGCACGTCTATTGCAATGCCGGGGGCAGCAACATCGTGGGGCGTCAAGTGACGGACCTGTTGCGTGAAGTCCAGTACAAGCGCCAAGGGCGAGTGTCCTAGACGGACGGCACGTTGGTCCAGTTTGGGCAAGACTGCACCCTGTTGACCTTGCACTTCCGACGGGACATATATAGCGCACCGGGGACGAGCAGGCACGACCGAGACCATGGACGCGTTTTACGTGACATTGCCCAGTGACAGCGACGACGACGGGTTCCCCGACAACACCAACGTGGCCTTCTGAACCCGCGTGAGCCCACCCCGCACCCGGAGGTGGTACGTGCACAGCAACGTGGACCAGAGTCGTCACGTGGGGATGCGGTTGACCGACGTCTTGCGCAGCGTGGAAGTGCCAGACGCTCTTCGAACCCAGGCCGTGCAGTATGTGCCGGTGCGTCAACTCTTCTTCGTCGTGGTGGACTTGTGCGTGACTGACGGTGACGGCCGGCCGGCTGCCATGGGATGGGGCGTGACGGTCGTCACCTTGCACTTTAAACGGAGCAACCTATAAAAAAGAGAGCGAACCACAGCACGAGGCCATGCATGCGAAGAGGCAGTCTGACGCGGTACTCGCCCTACCACACCGGGTGCGGTCTGGGGGGCATCTTGTTGTCGGGGGTCAAGACGTTGTTGAAATCGGGGTTCGACGCCTCGGGCGGCCCCTGCACGCTTAAAAGGCAAGCCCAACAAGCCGTGAAACGGAAAGCGCAGGGACTGGTGGGTCAAGCCAAGAAAACCGTGAAACGTAAAGTGCAAGGACTGGTGGAAAAAGCCCAACGAGCCGTGAAACGCAAAGCACAGGGACTGGTGGGTTGTGTGGCCAAGAAGCGACGATGCATGGCGGATCTGTTCGGTTGAAAAGATGCGACTCGTGCGATCCCGGTCCAGAATGCGGGTGGGCGAACCAGGTTTGTCGATGGAGCACAGGGGACGTCTCTGGTCGGGGGCGCCCGTCCTGCCGGGGTTCGAGCTGGCGGCCCGACTGCATAAAAGAAGCACCCGTCGCCAGCGTCAGGCCATTCCTCAACGAGGGGGCGGTGTGAGACGAAGACGACGACGACAATGATGGCGGCCCTGCCTTTGCACAGAGCATCGCAGCCGCTTACGCCGACGATTTTCAATTGTTCGAGGTGCCCGAGTACGTGGATCTGAGTCACAGTTACTTTCGGATGCAACTCCACTTGAAGAAAGACGACGACGGCAACCTGGCCGATGGGAACTTGTTGTTTCTGACGCCCAACCTGGCCCACACGTTGCTCAAGCAAGCGACGGTGCACGCCAACGGCACCTTGATCAGTCCTCAGACAGACACGTACGCCTACAAGGCCAACTTGGAAACCTTGCTCAATTACACCAACGATGAAGGGGACACCATCTTGCAACCGCAAGGCTGGTTCAAGAGCTACCGCCATGGCCTGAAAGCCTTCAACGCCTTGGATTTTCCCACACCCTTGACGGCCAACCAGCTGGACAGTGCGGCCCTGCACGCCCACTACATGGCCTTGAGCGAGAGCGAGAAAGCGGCGGTGTTGGAATCCAAAGAAGCCCAGAAACGGTACCAAGGGGGTCACGAATTCGTACCGCATTCGGAGATCTTTCACTTGGGCAAACCCTTGGTACCCAACGTGGAACTCAAGATCCGGTTTTAGTTCACTGCCCCCGCCTTCTTCCTGAATGGGGTGGCCTTGAACGGCCGTTTGCAAGAAGACGACGTCAAACTGACCTTCCACGTCTGTCAGTTGCGGTTGTACGTCCGATTCATCGACTCACTCTCGTTCTTCGCCATGAAGTTGTCGGCCTTCCCCAAGACCTCAGGACTGGATCCTGCCCAATTCAAGAGGGGGTATTTTCCACACTTGTTACATACCCCGGCCCATGCCAACTACGTGGGCGACATGCCATAAGCCGAAGCGGACACCATGACGGTTGACAAGAAGCGTGACTTCGAGGCGTGGTATGTCGAGCAAGTGGCCGCCAGGACGCAGTTCGACCTGCAACGCGACCTGTTAGAGTACTGCGTCTCCTCAAGGAGGGGTGTTTGGTGTTCCAACGCGACTTCAAGGCCCTCACGCAGTTCTGCCCCTTCGAAAAGATGACCATCGCCGGGGCGTGCATGCACGATCTGCGCCTGAACCACATGGAACCCGACACCATCGGCTCTGAACCCTTGCAGGGATGGCATTTGGCGCCCAAACACTCCCAAGTATCCATGGAGTGGCTGACCTGGGAAGAACGGCAGTTACGCCAGGCAGAGGGGGTCAGTTTGATGGAGGAGCAACGGCAAGAGCACGAGGATCGGTTCTTGAACGAGGGGACGAATGCCGACCATCCTCTTCATCGCGTCGACCGGATCCGACATGCCCGCAGCCAGGGTGAGTACCGGATCCGGGGCACGAACTGGACAGTGGACGGGTACGACCCAGACACGAACACCGTCCTCGAGTTTTTGGGGTGCTTCTGGCACGGGTGTCCCACCTGTTACCCGCAGCGGACCGAGACTTTCCGATAATTTGAATTGGACCAATCAGGAGCCTCCCTTTCCAACCGCCCAACCTGATGCGAATTAGCCCATACCACTACTGACATATGACGATTTCAATTTATTAAAACTATGACGAGAGTAATAACGACTATATATTCTTTCATTAGAGAGGTTTATGTCAGGATTTATACCTGTATTTGCGTTTAAAGGAAAAAGTCTAGATCATAAATAGTAGTGAGAACTTCAAGATACTTCTTGGAGGCCAGATGGTCAGTTAAAGTGCATGTTGTTAAATTGACCACGAACGTAGAGAACATCGATGCCATAATAAGGTAACTGGACTCGCGCGGAAGTGACAGATATTTTAGAACTGTTATCACCCTTCAATACGAGCTCATGTAGCAAAATGATGCAATAACAATGAAATGAACAACTCAGCTGGCAGTCTCTGGAGAGCGTCTCCAATTCACCAACCTCTTATAATCTTGATCGGTTATGACTCGATATCTTTCCTCAAAAAAATGATGGAGCCCTTGCCCAACAAAAGGCAAAACTGATGCTTGTCTCGTTTCCTGACCTTGTTGGCTTCAAAAAGGACTTGCTAAAGTCTGGGGTCAAGTAATCGAAGATTCCAACAGCATCAAGAGAGAGACTTCATCCGAGAAACCAAGCCTGCTAAGTTCATCTTTACATGTGTCTCGTCGGCTATCCATCACGTCACTTTTCGCCAGGCGTCTAACGAATTTACAAATTATGGCTTTTCAGGGACGGCGGAACGTACTTTGAATTGGGGGGGGGGAGGGGGGCTTGCAAGTGACCGCCCGAGGCGCCAACTTGTAGGGGGAAATGCTGCTTAATTTCAGTATTCAGTTTATTTATTTTTTGCTTGAAATTGGGGGCCCCAGTCTCCCCCGCCGAGCTCCGCCGTCAATGGTTATACGCCTTTTTCCAAAATGGCTTCCATTTTAATATTGTTTGGTTTATATTCAGATTAGCCCTTTTGGCCTCGTTCAAGGTAAAATATTGGGCTTGAGGACGAGGCCAAAAGGGCTAATTTGAATAAAAACAAAAGAGTATCAAAATGGCAGCCATTTTGGAATAAGGCGTATGGTCTTCCATTTTCATCTCTCCTGGGAATTCAGTGAGCTACATCCAGATCCTGGATTTCCACGTTGAATTGGTAGCTGTAATCCTGAAATCACCAACAGCATCCCCTTTGGAGCTTAGTTCAGTTAATCGAGCACTCGGACGGTGGATGCTCATAAAGTTGTCATACTCCGGCCTTGCCGTAACATTAGGTTGGACTTTGTCTCTGTATCGAGAGAACCACCTTCGGTTTAATTTCACGAGACTCCACTATTGGTTCTTGCGTAACGAGAAAAATAAAAAATAATAAATGCCGCTCTAAGTGCTTGAATCTGATATTCAAACAATCATTCGCCCAATCACCTCAGTGTCTGTGAAAGAGTTGGATATTTACCTCCACATTGCCGAATACTTGTTAATCATTCTGCGTAGTCCCTGGTAGGCTGCACATGTAAATAGCCAATTGGTCTGCCTACCACCAGGTGGGACACAATTTCAGTCATGTTAATTTGCATTGTTTCTCTCGTTGCCCCTGAAAACTTTGTTAATTTTTGTTTGTGATTGAAGACCTGATATATAAATGCAAAGCGGGAAACCGATATATCTCTCGATATGACCCAAAATCTAATCTGAAAAAGACACGCTGTCACAGAGAACCCAGTCTTGAAGCGGAATTGCCAAACTAGGATCAGAGATATCCAGAACAATTGGTGGCAGCACAAAGCAACTGAATTGCAAGACTACGTAGATGCTCTTATACTCCCACAGAAGAACTGTATGGTCCAAGCCACTACGGCTCAAGTGGCACGCTAAGCTCAGCTGACAATGACTGATACCAATGACCGCTAACTGATAGCAAGGACATTCTCAACAAATGAAAAGAAGAAAGAAAACTTCAGCACCTTGTTAAACAGTAACTCCAATCCTGGATATGTGCAGAATTGCACCTAATTAGATGCACGCAGACTTTGATAAACGTCACGAAGTGTCCTCTTGCTCCTCTTCTCAGGTTGAACGTCACTTGTGTCCAGAAATACAGGCAACAAACGTCACGAAGTGTCCCTCAAACTATGCTTTTCTAGTAAACATAAACACTTCCACTTACCCTATGTAGTCGCCAAAATATTCCGAGCACACTTAAACGGACAGCACAAAGTAAAATGTTATCTCACACAAACCGGCCACTGAAGCGGAACACTTATATACGTTTCCGAACCCGGTCACACGGTGTTTACACTGTTAAAACACGTTTTGTCATGTGGACTTCGAACACACCAAAAATAAACCTCACGAAAAACAGGGTCGCCCCCTAAACATGGCGCCCTTTTCACTCCTACGTTTTTTCCCGCCTCTCGCCGGCCTGGGCACTAAACTAAACTAGTACTCGATTTAAGCAAACTGAAGCTTACACCCTAACCTTCTTTATTTTTTTTAAACAACTTTTATCAAGCTTGAAAAAGAATTACAATATTTTACGATGGAGTCACTTAAAGTCAGTATTTACACATACCATCAAGTACTTTACACTACTTCAAAATAATGATACAGTTACGGAGAACTTCAATTTACTATGCCGGCAGCTTATAAATAAAAAAAATAAACTTGAAAAGCTTTGTCTCCGTGTTAAAGCAGGCCTTACGTCATTGTACAATTTAGAGTCCCATTCTTAGGGAACGGCAATTCATAGTTATTTTTATGGAGTTACTTTTATAGAGTTAGAGTTAAGCCTCCAAAATCTTGAATTCATGATTTTGGAAGCGTTAGCTTAAAGTTTAGTGATTAGGTCTAAACCATGATTTAAGGGTCAACTCGCTTCATTTAATTTTGGCCTTCCAGAATGTTGAATTCAGGATTTTGCCAGTCGTTAACTCTAACTCTAAGTCATAACTCTACTGAAATAACTGTGCTGCTGGTCGATCTCCATTCTTATGGCTTGATTTTGGATACAAAAACATTTTCCGGGAACAAGTTTTTTTCGTCGTTTTGAGCACACCTTTACGTCAACGTAATTGAAAGTTCGTGAAATTTACACGTCAGTGTGAACTTTCGGGGTCTTAGCCTCCCACGCACATTTTCTACGGTTAAAAGATAATAGCAGAATATTATGTATTGCAGTTGTATCTTTTGAAAGCAGCTAATGATGATCCTTCAACACACAAATTGCTTTTATGAACAGGTCCATGAACGTCACTGTAAAATTAAGAAAAACTGGACTAGAGTTTTTTGGCCTCGAAATGCAAGCTAATCTGAGCAACTTTATTGTCTTCATCTCGAACGTGCTGTCAGCCGCCCTTCAGTTAAATAAATAAGCTACTTAAAGGGTTTCGAATAATTACAGAATAACAAAAAAAGAAAAAGAAAAAAAGAACTGAGAAAGAATCAAAGACTTGAAATTGACCGCTACCGGTGAAAAATTGCTTTTTTTGCTAGATATACAAGCAAAGACAGGAAAGTATTTTATATTTTCATATCTTTTTTGTTCCAAAAGGTTTTCCTGAAATTAACATGTGCTCAAAATTGAGGTAATAGTCTTACTGTTGACTTCTAGTTGGCAAGTTGACGCTAGATGCAAAGATCCTTCCCTTCTTTCCGGAGCCTATACGTTTGAAGATTCCAGAACAAGTGGAAAAGCTGATGAGGTGACAGGATTAACAGAAATGGACGTTCAAGATACTTCAGGAACCGTTACTCAAGCAGCAAAGGAAAGTGGCTCGGCACGTGAACGGAGAGAAGATTAAGTTAGAGATGCCTAAAAACGGAATCGCAGAAGCAAGAAGTCAACTTGAAATATCACGAAACAAGGAAAAAACAGAGGGAGGGCGTTTCATGATAAGGCGGACAAGTTTCACTAGACACGCTAATCTAAACAAACATTGCATTAAACGGTTTGATTTTCGTATTATTAATAGTTATCTTTTTGCAATTCCCGTTTGCAAAAGACACAAGAAATGCAAACAGGAAATTAGGATTGTAAGGTTTGATCATGGAAGAACTTCGGCAATGAGACCTAACTGCGTAGTGAAATAACTCATTCAAGGTGATTATCAATCAAGAGTCACCCAGTTATTGAATGGGCAGTATCAGAAGCTTTGTTGCGATTTTCTGGTCAAAATTAGCGAACACAGTTTGAACTCTAAACTTTCTCATCAATACTTGAATCAATTCTGCATCGCTAATTTTAAGAAATCGAGTTGTTTTTGGAACAAAAAGATTAGTGGAAAGATATTATTACCGATTTTGTGTGAGTACATTGTACTAAAATGGGAAAACGAAAGCGTGAGCCTGACGTTTTCAAGTTAGCACCCAACTCTATCTTGGCCATGCCATCGGCCGCCGAAAAACATCTATGAATAATTCCTGTACAATACAATAGCCGTTTAAAGAAATTTTGGGCATTACTTTGCAGCTTCTGTTAACCGGGAAGCGCCCAAGGCATTGCGGGTTTTTCGACACGATACTAAAAATGGTGTGACACTGCCCCTTTGAGTAACATAAGTACGTAAACAGAGAAAAGAACCAATCAAGGCGTAAGACGGTTTTAAATTATATTTTTTAATAATAGAAAACAAAAAGATGCTTAAATAATACTATACAAATGCGAAGGATTCCATGAACTTATCAACTGCTGTTACTCGACAAATTCTTTCGAAAATAATTCTGTATATTTCATGAGCACAGGGTTAATATTCTTTAATCACCTATATTTTTAATTGCAGTTGTAGTATAAATAAAAAAATATCATTTTATCTAGATCAAAATGTAACAAGTTTTAGTGGTATAAATGGTAGGAAAGCATGGAGTAATTATTATTCAGAATTTCACTAATTCTGTAATCCGAACGCAGACAGTTTTAAAAGACTATTAAAGGAAGACTTGTTAAAAGAGGACGTGAATAAGATTCTATATTGTACATGACATCGTTTTATGTCGAATGTCCAATACACAGAAAACATAAACTGTGTTATTTCTTAATACAGTAAGGCTGCGGCTACACGAGCGATTTTTTGCTCGCTCCGTTGATGCGAATTTTTCCAATTTTGTAGCGTCGCCTAAGGGCGATGAAAATTGAAAGTGTAGCCACCTGCCGAGGCGACAGGTGAAAATATCACAAGAAAAAAGTCGCCAGAGTTTAAAATCTCGACAGATTCAGTGGTCGAATCCTCTTAAAATTAGCATTCAGCTGAATAAGGCACAAATTCTAGGGAATGACTCTCTAGGAATACCTTCGGAATTACTGAAATGGTTCACGAAACTTTCCGTTGCCTAGATTCAACAATTTCATTTTTCGGCAAAAAAAATAGAAACCCTAGAAAACGTGGCAATTAAGTTTGCTGACTGATAAGAGATTTTTTTCTGGGAAAAATAAAGCCATGCATGTTTTCTTTATGCAATTGGTTGTTTTCACCTGACGTCACGGCGGCCATATATATGTTGGTGTCCCTAAACAAAGAAACGGCGGCCATGTTTATGTCCAAAACTGATCTTCCGGGAATTGACCTGTATTTTTATCCAAACCTGTTCCTTTGTTTCGGTTAAAAGACATGGCTGCTGATCAGGTGAGTGAAAACCAAGAATTGAAATTTCCGATCTGTTTCTTGCGAATATTAGGTGTATGCTAAGTCGACTTTCATGGCTTCAACATTGGTGTTACTTTACTTGTAATTACTAATTTTAGAAAAGTCAAATTGCTTCCTCTTTGACCTCAAGAGCAGTCAATCGGCAATGCCACTGTGGTGTTGTGATTGCATTGGCAGCATTTGACGTATGATTTCTTTGATGCATATCCGCTGCATCCGTTGTCATTTCTGCAAACCACACCTATATGTACTTTGTTGCAAAGAATTATGGGTACGATGTTTGCAACGCATTTCTTGTCTGAATAAATTGGTGTATTCTTTTTGGAGGCATCTAGAAGACTTTGTATTGAGGCTGCACAGCTCCAGCTTCGTTGACTTGATGGAGGGCTTTGGGGCCTGCCGTCAACATGTCCAATGAACCCAAGTGTTATACTCAAGAACAGAGTGACGATAAACAATTGAGTGACCTGAAAAGATTTTTAAAAAGTCAACATTTCTTGTATTGGAATTAAATACTGACGAATGGGGTTGTCGAAGGTTGTCAAACAATTCCAGTTTACTTTATTTCAAATAGTGAGAGTTTACGCAGAAGCAGTGTTTCGTTGGCCGGAGCATCTGCCGTTGCGTAGTAAGTAGTATAAGGGTAATTTTTCGTTAGCCCAAAACGGAAATAAATATTTAGCGAAGCTTTTATTTCATCAAGTAATCAGTTTTAAGAAATCGTAACAGAGTTCTGTATGTCTGCCGCATGCGTGCCTCGGCCACTTGTTTCAAGTGAAATCTCTTATGGTAATAATAATAATAATAATAATAGGTATTTATATAGCGCTCATGTCCTATGTTCAAGGCGCTTTACAATAATTGACCTTTCTATCTTTACAATAATTGACCTTATCTTTACAATAAATTGCTAATCAAATAAATTGCTAATATCTTTACATTTATCTTTACAATAATTGACCTTTCTATCTAAGCATAATAATAATAAAATGAATAAGAAAATACTCTAGTAATTAAAAATACCTAAAAATATAAGTTACAATTACAATAAAGTTCTAGAATAATGAGGAATTATC
>BLFK01000748.1:1197181-1204681 GCA_014634185.1 Astreopora myriophthalma
TTTTTTTTTTTTTTTTGGTGGATGCCTCTCCAGTGGTCCAGAACCTAATCGTTTACAAGTCGCTGGAACTAATCTTGTGGTCGCGGAAGTACCCAAATTCAAGCTCGTCTTAGTTGGCAAACGACGAGTCGACGTGTTCTTGAATATGAAAAAGAAACTGCGATCTCTGGATAAAGCGCATTTGTTGTCAGCGTCGATGTTGTCTTCTTAAAATAAACTACTGAATTAATGAACATATTTGAGTTGGTGGATGTACTAAAAGCGGCATAATTACCGAGAACATTTCATGACTTCTGTTATCCATGTCTGTTTACAAATGTGTTTACGTTTATCAGAGTTTCCTGCAAATTCTGGTAAACGTTTCAGATACCACGCCAAACGTTTATCATTCCCCGTTTACCATTGACCGCAAGCGCGAGATCGATCAAAACCCAGAGTGAACCTAACCTAAGCCATTTCCCCAAGGGGAGCTTTGGGGAAGATCTCTAGTGTGTCCGCACCTAATAGTAGCTAAGTATCCTAAACATTAATTGGTGGCAGTGGTTTTAGAGTGAAAACAGAGAATAAAAGAGGGTGGTAAAGGGAGGCTCTAGATCACGTTTCACGGAAGATATAACGGTCCTTTTAGAATTCACGAAAACAAAGACATGATGAAAATCACAGCTCACGGCGAATTGAACATGCTCACAAATCCGTTTTCGGATTCTCCCCCAAAAACGCATACTTTGCTAGACAGTGTGTAGTCGTAATTAGCAAGGCTGTATATGTTGTACGAATTCTTACTGAATTGCTTCAAGAGTATTTGAGATGAAGAGCTTGATCGTTGTAGTGTTGTCGCTGGTTAGTTTTGTCTTTCTCAGCAGTCCTACATTTGCTGCGAAAAAAGACGGAGGAAGAGGAAATAGGAACCCCTCAGCAGTTGCAGATACTATTTATGATGCTTTAATCATGCTTGTGAAAGGTGACCCACTTCCACCAGTAAAAGAAAGAAGCAGGGCTCAGAGGTCTGCCGCTATGCGCCTTTGGAGATCTAAAGGTCAACTTGAGGCTCGAACAGAAAACAACAAAGAGGTTCTGTTCTTAAAAGGTCGCATGATGTTGAGGAGTTCGGAAATTAATCGCCTTGTCGCTGATGAATTTCATCGCACAAAGGGATCTGGTGCTAGAAAGATTGTATGCTCGTTGAAAGATAATTTTGTCGGTCTTAGTAAACACCGTATACAGAACATTTTGAACAGGGACAAACTGCATTACCGCAGAAATGCCAGATTTCTGAACAAGGCAATCCTTAAACCGCTACGAGCTCGAGACGTTCAAGTCAGACACCAAGTGGATCTGATGGACCTTGGAAAGGGTGGAACTGTTAAGTTTCAAGGAATGATTTACCGATATGTTTTGTCAGTTATGAATGTATTTAGTAGGTTCATTTGGCTTAGACCTCTCCAAAGAAAGAATAGTAAAGCAATTGCGGCTGAGTTAAAGTCCATATACATGGAAAACGGATCCCCCCTTGCGCTGCAAAGTGACCAAGGTTCTGAGTTTAAAGGAGCTGTCAAACGACCTTGCAATAAAATGCATGTAAAGATGGTAAACAGTCGCCCGTACCATCCACAGTCTCAGGGAAAAGTAGAGAGAAGTCATCGTGCTCTACGTTCCAAGATGGAGTATGATCTTTTAAGAATGGGAAAGAAAGGTCTTAACCGGGCTAAGGCACTGCCGGAATACCGAAGAATTTTAAACGAGGATCCCAAAGAAATTTCCGTTTGAAGTATATTTTGCACGCAAGCCTAGTAGCCATCATAACCAAAAAAGTGAAGACTTAATAACTGAAGAAGTGGTGGCAAAAATCGCCAAATGCAATCCAACCGACACAGATAGGAAACGTCGTTGAAGCGAGTATGCAAAAGATGTCAGAAAAGTTGCCCATGATGCGACTGAACGTTGCCATCGAAGAATGGTTAAGACCCACTTGAGATCCAATCCACCATCAAGATACAGAATAGGCGAGAAAGTTCACGTCCGACTGGCTAAAGAGGGCAGAAATAAGACTTCAAGAAAACAACAAGTAGTAGAAGGTCTGGTAGAAAAAAGAAATCTAAAGCGGCAGTCATATAAAGTATCGTTTATTTTGCCATCATCTGGAAGACGTGAACGACGATCGTTTAGTGTTGTTGATATCACAAGCCTAACTTTAAGAGATGAAAAGCTAAGGCAAAAAAGCGGCAAAAATCAACAACCCGAAAAATAAAAACGCACAGCGAAAAATTCTTTGTTCCAATGGGAAGCAATGATTACCTTAAGGTAATAGATGATCAGGGATATGAACTAGTTTACAATCCTCCAGGGAACGGCAACTGTCAGTTTGCGGCTTTGACGTATCAACTTAGTTCACTAGGAATCTCGAGGTTGCCAAAGACACTGCGTGAGGAAATTTTAAGATATTTACAAGCACATCCACTTGATGAAGACGGTTTTCCCTCGTATGAATGGGTTCCACACTTTGACTCATGGCCAGCTTACCTTGCCCACATGACACAAGATCACACGTATGGTGATCAGCTGACATTGTTTGCTGCAGCTGACCTATATAATGTAAACATTCAAATTGTATCATCCCTTGGTGCTGGTGCTGGCCATGTGTTTCATCCCACTTCAACCATTACAGTAACAACATTGTACCTTGGGTATTTAGCCGAAAACCATGGAGAACACTACATCGCCCTTAACGGTCCGAGTCACGACAAAAATAATCATGAGATTCCCGCTGAAACCGCTGTCAATCAAGTACAAGAGAGAAGTCACAAAGAATGTGATGACAATGATGACAACAATGCTATCAGTAAAGTCGAAGAGATACTTGGCGTGGAATATGATAATGATGACGTGTCTGCGAACAGCACTTTTAATCAAGAAAAAGAAAAAAAATCAAGAAATCAAGAAAAAAAGTCTCGAAGAAGAATATGATGACGATGATGACAATGACAATTGTATAATCGGTGATAGCGCTGTCAATCAAGTAGAAGAAACAAGTCAAAATGAAACTGATGATAACATTGCTGCTGGCAGCGCTGCAAATCAAGTTGAAAATGCGAGTCGCAAAGAAGGAGAAGGAGAAGGAGAAGAAGAAGGCGACGACGACGACTATCATGGTGGCGATAAAGTGCCCAGTCAACTTCCAAATGAAGCACTGGATAAAATAATAGACTTTGCATTAACTGGAACTGAAATAAGTGTTATCACTACCTTTAGTTACCTTTGTCAGCTTGGTGATCGATTTAAGGCACTTACTCGTCGTTACATCAGTCGGCTCCCAAGAGTAAGTTACAGCCATCGCGAAACTGCACGTAATGGCTACTATAGCATGCGGAAATTGTGCAAAGAATTTGGCCCATACAGCGGACATGTATTGGCTCTTAAAGAGATAATGGCAAGTCCAAAATGGATCAATGCGTGGGTGGAGCTACTTTTTACAGGAGTTGGAACTTGGATGTTTGTTACTAATGTATGATGGAAAGGAAAAGGGGGGAAATAAAACCAGTTTTGTAAGAGTCAGTTTAAAAAAAGTTTAAGTTGTTGTGTTAAGAAATTAGTTGTTTCCTTATAGTACTGGTTAATTCAAAATAAGTCTTTTTGTAGTTTTCGCATCCATTCGTTGTGTGCTCAAAGAGATCACAAGGTGAAACATCTAAATGAAAAAGGCCTTAGTTAAAATTTACTATTTCTGTTCTTACTGCCTAACTAGTATTGCTGTTGGCCCCTGTAGAATTGGACATGCTGAATATAATGGCATATGTGACACTTGATGTAAGGCTTTGATTTGAGTGGGTTCTGAGTATTCAAGGTAAAATGTAATCGGGATCCCCTAGACACATTTTGGCCTTCTTGCTTTTGTATAATAAATGCAAAAAGCCAAACAGTTAAATATTACATATTTATCACTGTGATTTCATGTGGAGCAGAACATATAATATATAGATTTAGCCAAGCCTAAAAGCGGGGCTCCCGCGTAGTACTTTCATTTCCCTTTAAACTGTAAAAGCATTCTAAAATATTGCGAAGGAATTCACAAACGTTTTTGACTATAGTTTAGTGTCGAGGTCGGTTAACAATTTTGTCTGTTTTCCACAGCACGGAGTCTTTCCGCTTCTCGGCGTTCTTCGCTACAATTTTGTCTGTTTTCCACAGCACGGAGTCTTTCCGCTTCTCGCCGTTCTTCGCTACAATTTTGTCTGTTTTCCACAGCACGGAGTCTTTCCGCTTCTCGGCGTTCTTCGTTAACGTTTTGTCTGTTTTCTGGAGCCCTGACTCTTTCTGCTTGTCGGCGTTCTTCGCTATAATTTCGTCTCCTTTCTCTTTCCAGAGCGCGCCTTCTTTGGCGATCTTCTTCGCTCATTCTTCCCCAGTTAATTCTTGCTCTTTGCCGCTCTCTTTCCCGTTGCTCTTCACCTGAACCCTGTGTTCTGCAAATTATATTTTCTCCGCTGTTGTTTGTTGACATAGCAAAAGAAATTGTTTCGTTTATCCTTTTAGTAAAACTTTAACAGTGTAGAGTAATAATATTGTCTCAAAAGGACAACGAACTGAAAATTTCTTTTTCAGTCGTCAACGCAATTTCCCGCCAAAAATACGCGGGCTACCAGAACTCGAGACTTGAGCCCGCGATCTTGTAAAACTGGTCAGCGGAGAGCTTCCAAATAAATCATGTCACCTCGATGAGTTCACACATGAGCCCACAATATGGTCATGTGATACTGGTCAGTGGCTATCCCGCTTTGACAGCTGTCAATTGACCATGTGAATGTCCAATATAAAAGATGTGGATTTGCCAGGTCACGCCTGAGATACCCTTCCCTTCCTTTTGATAGTCTCCCTACCCTACCCGTACAATCTGTAGACGCGTACGCTCGGTAAGTCACGTGACAACCAAACGAAAAGAGGTTGACCATATTCCATGAGTATGGGGCTCTGTCCCACGCGCGCTTCGCGCCCGTGGGAGCCCCGCTATTACAGTCTAGACCTTTATTACATTTAGGGCCGAAAGTTATCAGACTTAGGACCTTTATTACATTTAGGGACATTTATTACATTTGAGGCCTCAACAGTGTACTTATTGACAGCAGTCTCAGCTGGAAACAACATATCAGTTATGTCGCATCAAAAGTAAGTAAAAGCATAGGTATGATTTTTAGACTAAGGCAACTTGCACCCTTTTCGACATTACTAAACATAATACAGATCACTCACTCATCTATATTTATCATATAGTCTTGTCGCCTGGGACCTGGCAGTTAAAAATATTGACGCTTCAAAAAGGGGTTGTGCGATTAATGAACTCGGCCAACTATAATTCACACGCTGTCCCTTATTTCATATCTTCTAACATTATGCCAATAAATATCCTTTTAAGAATTGGCTGCAAAATTTGGAATAGCATCCCAGGAAACTTAAGAAATCTGCGAAAGCATATTTTCAGGGAAAAGATAACAACAATATTATTTCAAAATCTACAAGTTCAGGATAGCTATGTCGACGTAGAAAGAACAATTAAATTATGAGATGTCAAAAGTTATATCCAGTTAACGGTAGTGTATAGCATATTTGTATTTTTATCTTATACTGTCATGTGTGCTTAATTAATTTCGTATTTAATTTCTGACTTCTTGTACATTTATGGAACTTTTGTTATGTTGAATTTTAGAAGTTTCAGCGTCCCCACACTACCCGCTCAGACTAGCTCTGCTATTTGTGGGTACTGTGTCACGATGTAAAATGAAATGTCCTAATTAAATGCAACTGAAACTGACAATTTTTTCAATAAATCACTTTTCAGCAATCAAAGTTTTCTGATATCTTTTAACGCACGTTTTCTAAAAATGGAACTGCTGCCTGAGGCAAAACGAAAACGTTCGTGCCGAAAAAACACCATTAATTTCAGTGATCAAGAAGGTTCATAGAGACTCCTAGACTAAATTGTGGCTCAGTCATTTAGCTGAAGGCTAATTTTCATAGGGAGAGATTTGTCATCATAAACACTCCCAACTCCAGACGAATTCGAAGTAAATAGCTTCAGTCCAGGGACGGACAAGGTGTCGTTAGGTGGTATCGGCGCGCGGGAGTACAACCTTACTTCTGGCAATACAAACGCGTGTTTCGGCCTGGTATAATAGTCCTCCAATAGTTTAACAATTTATCTCTAAACAAAACAATATTTTGTTTGCATTTTGAAGTAACTCTTCTGTTATCAATATACTGCGCTGAATTTTGATCCTAAGAACAACGCAGGAAAGGCTGGCCACTTTGGAGATTAAAATGGCAGCCAGTTTGGAATAAGGTGTATGAATTTAAAGGAGGACAGAAGGCTAGAAGCCATTTTTTTCTGTCTGATTATTCTTGAAATAATCTTTCTTTTTGAAAGGTTTTGAATTTGCCCGAAATCCGTGCTTGTTTTCTAGTTTGCACTTCGGCCATCTTGGGTATTTATTCATACGGTTACCTCGAAGAAAGGAATGCCTTCCTCCAAGTTGTGGACCCAGAAGGCTCTCCTGTGAAACACCGGTAGTCACTGGGGCCAGTAGCCCATTACCCGGAGCCTACAACTTCAGTATACTTGTCTCACGGCGTTTTCACAGACAAAGCTATTTTTAGATTGATTTTTCCCACGAATTCAATCAACCACAGGAGCCTTGCTAGCCAATCATAAGCCTTGCATAATTAATTGCTTGGAAGCCTGCGAACTGGAACTGAACTTTTCGGAGGACGAACATCTCTAAAAACAAATGCCGTGACATGGCCCTATATAGGAGTTGTACGCTCCTGGTTATGAGCTCCTGCTGGGGCCCATTTCGAAGCTGCACTATTTACCAGGCGAATATTGTATTTTCACGACTTTATCCAAAGCCATAAAGTGGACAGAATACTCTAATTCGTTGACAAAGCTTTGATCCGCTTTAGCTGCTAAACTGCTTTTGACGTCTATAACCTCAGAGTTTGAAAATTCTACAGACTTCTTCAATTCATTAATGTTCTAAGGCAGAGTAGTGGTTTTTTTTTCCACCCCTGCCGCCCATATCTAAAATGACAAGATGGCGACTCTCACTCGGGGCAGTTAACTGGTCCGTTTTGGCAGACAAGTTTGCCACAAGGATTGGAAATTCCTGAGGATCCAGTCTTCAAGTCAATTTCGAGGAGCGCGTAACATCGGCAAGTCAATTTAGTTTAGTTCAGTTTAGTTTATTGAGGTTCGTCACAAGAAAAAAAAATGTACTTGAATATAACAATACTATGTCGTGACCGGGGAGACGAACAGAGCAGAGCCCGAATTGAAACGTATCCCCTAGGTTCAAAAAGATAGAAATTAGACTTACATAGTAGAATAAATTAAACTTACACAATAGATTAAGAAGGGGAAAAAAGTACACAAAATAATATAATTGGCAAATCATGGCGAACTATAAGTTTGTAATAGACCTCTGAAATGATCGTTAAGATGGGTTCTAAACC
>BLFK01000748.1:1209681-1213255 GCA_014634185.1 Astreopora myriophthalma
TCCTAAACAGGAATCGGAATAGACAGGATAGTCCCAAAAGAACGCACCCTTAATGCCTCGTCGCTTCTTTAGGTCTTAAGTTGGTCAAGTTACTCGTAAGTAGTAGTAGGCATCCGTCAGTCTCAGGAGATTATGGAGATTGCGCCTGTTGAGGGTCAGTCCGTGGTGGAGCTGCAGCGCCGGCTGTGGCTGTAGAGCCCGATCCTGGAGTGGCAGATCCTGCTGCAGTTGGTGCAGGTGAAGACGTTGTCGTCTGCGGAGGGTGCTGGATCCGCTCTCTGGCGTCTGCGTGCTCGCCTTTCCTCCCACTGCTCTTCACGCTTCAGCTCAGCTGTCTTGATGGCCGACCTGGTGGTGGATTGCCATTTGCTGCAGTCTGCTGCCAGCGCTTCAAGTCCTGCTGGAGCAATGCCACCCGGGTTGAGGTCGCGCTTGCACACGTCTTTATAGCGGAGTGCTGGCCTACCCGTTGGTCTGGAGCCAGTGGAAAGCTCACCATACAGAATGTCCTTGGGGAGTCTGCCATCTTTCATGCGGGTGACACGGCCTAGCCAGGCCAAGCGTCTCTTGGTGATCAGGGCGAAGATGCTTAGAGTTCCTGCCTTCTCCAAAACATCTTTGTTAGGGACATGATCCTGCCATGAGATGCCAAGGATCCCTCTAAGGCAGCGTTGGTGTAAGGTGTTCAATCTGCGTTCTTGTCGGGCATATAGAGTCCAGCTCTCACTCCCATACAACAGTGTACTCAACACACAGGCTTGATAAACTTGTGTCTTTGTTTTGATGGTTAGCATGGGGTTCTCCCACACTCTCTTTGACAGACGGGCCATTGCTGCGGATGCCTTGCCGATCCTGGAGTTCAGCTCGGAGTCCAGGCTGAGGCTGCTGGAGATGGTGGAGCCGAGATAAGTGAAATCTTCCACCGCGACGAGTGTGCAGTCGCCAATGAAGATGGAAGGGACCGAGCTGACGTCTTGGGCCAGGATGTTTGTCTTTTTGATGCTGATCGTCGGGCCAAACTCAGTGCACGCCTGGGCAAAACAGCGGATGAGTTCTTGTAGGGCAGCCTCGGTGTATGCTGTCAGGGCAGCATCATCAGCGAATAGCAACTCACGTATGAGAACTTTCCGCACTTTAGTCTTTGCACGGAGGCGCGCGAAGTGTTGGGGCGAGGACACAGCCCTGTTTAACACCGCTCTTGATAGGGAAGGGGTACGAGGACGAGCCGTCGTATTGGACAGTGCCCTTTATATCCTCATGGAAGGACGTGATCATCCTCAGGAGCTTGTGGGGACATCCTATTCTCTGCAGGAGTGTGAACAGCCCTGCCCTACTCGTAAGTAGTGTGTGCTTAAGAGATGCGTATTGACGTAGAAGTTTGGCCCAATTTTTCTGCAGATAGTAGTTTGCCTTTTCACCTCATTGTCGGCCGCGATATTACAGATGCATGCAGGAGGTTGATAGAATGATCGAGAAGGTAGATACGTACCACAAGAAAGAAGGAAAGCTGAGACTACCTGCAGACGTTTATTGAAGTTGAAGAGGGTCTTGAAGCCAGCGAAACAAAAAAACATCGCCAGCATAAACGGAACCCAAAAGTCAGTCAAGCAAAATATTTTATTCTGTAATGTATTGCATACATCGAAGCCTTGCCTTAAGCTAACAACGACGGTATAAAAATGCATTTAAAAATATTCATCAGCAAAGAGCAAACTAGTTGATAGCTGTTTGTAATGTGTGATTTTGTTGTGGTTTTAAAGTTAATACTTTTCTTTATAAGACTCATAACAGAAATATCAGTTCTACTGGTAATTTGAACGATTTGATTCGCCCTGAGGTCGGCACGGGCACAAAGTAGCCGACCCCATCAGTGAGGATCTTATTCAGACACAGGCTATTCAAATTGCCAGTTTTGTCCTAAAAACTTTCTGAAGAAACAATTAGTCCCCACATAGAAATAGGCTTTACTTACCAATAAGACGGCCTCACGGTCCTAAAGTTATTTATTTTAAATCGACACGGGGTTTTTGCAACGACTAAACCAAGAAAAAATTGAAAAGGAGAGACAAGATATCAAATAAATAGACTCTTAATTTTAAAGACCAGGCACATTTAGTTCTAACACTTGACGAAAGGTCTAGAATTATCGTGGTACAAGATTGCAACTTTCCCCTTCCTCCCGTTCAGTCTTGTGTGAGAATTTTTGGAGGGATTGTCAGTTCTGAAATCAACACTGGAGAAGGGGGAAAGAGATGACTGGTGTGCCAACAAATGTGACGAGTATTGTAAGGAAAAGGGATTTGAACAAGGTGTGATAACTGTCCAGTGGTTCAGAAAATTGCCGTTTCACCGAAATACAATTTGAAATGGAACAGAAAATATCTGGTAATTCCGATATTTCAAAAGAAAATACGACCTCGAGAGTTTGATCCAAATGAATCTTACTGTTTCTTATGATTCTGAACCGAAATTTTCAGAATTTTTGCTCAAAATTGAATTGCACCTTGCATTCTGCTGGCAGCCACACAAAAAAACAAGAAGAAAAAAAAAAAAAGAAAAGAAAAGAAAATCTGGCGACAACTCTCAACCAACCAGAAGCGAGACAAAAACCAGTTACGTTGACTTGGCTCTTGGTGTCAGCAAAACTTCATTTATCTCTAGTTTTCATTAGACCATTTGATTTTCTGTGGGCCAAAAAAACGGCTGCGAAGGAGACCAGGTGTTTCTATATTCAACTGAATACCTTTCATGAGGAGAATTTAGACATATAATGCACTGCTTGTTCAACCGTTTGAAGAACAAACTGAGTGGTCCGAAGATGTCTTGGGTTTTAAGGCGTTGCATCCCTTTGAAAACAATGCACAACCTTTAAAAAGAGTAAGAGACGCCAAACGGTACTCTTTGTTGGGCTAGCATTAAATTAAACTATTAGACGTAATCATAATTGTTCAGCATTTACATTAATACCTCTTGCTTTGTCAAATAGTATTTAGTGCTCTTCGACCCAGATAAAAGCGACGGGCAGAGCTTTCTCTTTCCAGGACCAAACACTTCCACATTCCCTGGTCAGCAGTTTGTGGTTGTAAAACACTGGCTGGCATCTTGTAGGATGACAGTCTCGATGACACTTCGCGTAACTCACAAACGTTGGGACGCTATTGACGAATTTCTTAACGTGAAACTTGAAGGGGCAGTTTTTGCTTGGCCTCCTTCGAGTTTCCGGTGAAGTCGCATCTCTAGTCCTTCTGGTTGCTTGCCTAACTTGCTTTTTTGTCGGGGCATTGGACGCTGGTACGATCATGAATTTTTGCTGCTCGATAAATAGTAGAATTTCTTCCGATGAAACGTTTCGTTGCCCTTGTATCTCTAACCGTAGGCACCTCGCCCAACCTCTCCAGAGTTTGTGGCTTTTTGACAGCGATATATTAGCGTTAAGAAGATAAAGTCCTCCAAAAAATACGATCTGTTGAATTTCGAAAGAAAATAGAATTTTAAATTAGGTCAAAACATTATCATCATCATGTTATTATCATTACCACTATCATCGTAATCGTCATTGTCATCGACATCGTCA
>BLFK01000748.1:1213265-1220765 GCA_014634185.1 Astreopora myriophthalma
TGAGTGGTCCGAAGATGTTTTGGGTTTTAAGACGTTGCATCCCTTTGAAAACAATGCACAACCTTTAAAAAGAGTAAGAGACGCCAAACGGTACTCTTTGTTGGACTAGCATTAAATTAAACTATTAGACGTAAACATAATTGTTCAGCATTTACATTAATACCTCTTGCTTTGTCAAATAGTATTTAGTGCTCTTCGACCCAGATAAAAGCGACGGGCAGAGCTTTCTCTTTCCAGGACCAAACACTTCCACATTCCCTGGTCAGCAGTTTGTGGTTGTATAACACAGGCTGGCATCTTGTAGGATGACAGTCTCGATGACACTTCGCGTAACTCACAAACGTTGGGACGCTATTGACGAATTTCTTAACGTGAAACTTGAAGGGGCAGTTTTTGCTTGGCCTCCTTCGAGTTTCCGGTGAAGTCGCATCTCTAGTCCTTCTGGTTGCTTGCCTAACTTGCTTTTTTGTCGGGGCATTGGACGCTGGTACGATCATGAATTTTTGCTGCTCGATAAATAGTAGAATTTCTTCCGATGAAACGTTTCGTTGCCCTTGTATCTCTAACCGTAGGCACCTCGCCCAACCTCTCCAGGGTTTGTGGCTTCTTGACAGCGATATATTAGCGTTAAGAAGATAAAGACCTCCAAAAAATACGATCTGTTGAATTTCGAAAGAAAATAGAATTTTAAATTAGGTCAAAACATTATCATCATCCTCTTATTATCATTACCACTATCATCGTAATCGTCATTGTCATCGACATCGTCATGGGCATCCTCATCATCACCGATCATCATCATTGTTTGTTGATGTCTGATGCAGGTTATGTTTTGGGAGCATGCGCATGTGGATGCACACGTCCTTCGAGAATACGGAGCTCAGTGAATTGGTGATGTCATGTCAGCAGCGGTGTGGACAACCGGTACCATCGCCGTCTTAAATTCGTAATCTTGCATTTCTTTCTTGTCTCTGACCCGAAAACGCTGAAAGTCTCATCTCTGGCCACGAAATTTAAAGATCAACATTGGATCTTCACTTCTTCACTTCACTTTTTCAAAAGTTAATCAGTTTTGTTGATCAGTTTGTGTTAGTTTTGTTTTAGCTCCACACCCAAATGAGCTGTTGAAAGACGGAATCACCTAACAGACTTAAACATTTATTAGATAATGCATCTATTCGAAGAAAGTATTTTCGCGATCAATGCTATAGTTTCAAGTACTCAATAACTACGAAATTAGTAAGACTTTGATTTTCAACGACTCTGGAACAGAGCATTTTGATTAATCTCACCGGGGTGGTGATGATCAACGAAAGCCGGGTGTATTCGCATGCTAATCTTTTGACGTCAGTGGTGACATTTCCCTCTTCTTACCGCATAAAACAGAGAAAACTAATGTTGGCACGTATTTTCAATAGATCCCAAAATGTTAACTGTTGGTACCAATAAAAGAACGCAAAAATTGCTAAAGAGAAGAAACTACGAATAGGCCTCCTCCAAACTCTTTCATTTTTCTCGGTATCACTTGTAACTGAAGATAAAAATGACGGGCGGCATCAGAACACTCAGCTTACCAAGTAAAAATAAGCTTTGACCATTATTGTTTTCTGCGTTGTCCACTCAGTTCCGCAGTTGCTTCTTCAGTTATGCACCACTGTCGACAAAGTCTGGCTGGATAAAACTGAAATTTGCTTTTCTTTATATAACCATCGAATCTCAGCGGTACTGATTGGCACTTGTTACATCTTTTTCGTTAGTTAAATTAATAAGGGGAATTTTGAATTGCGAAGTTGGAAATTTCGGATGTAAACGTCAGCATATAGTAAGAATACCGCCGACCAATGGGACAAAACTGATATTGCTTGAAAACTGTCCATGAATGCTGAGAGCAAGGAATTCTACCAAGCCACACATAGTAATTGTCACATACTTTCTTTTTTGATGATAATATAACGTGCTGCATTAGTTTCAAATTCTTATACTGAAGGACTTTTCAACGCAATACAGTTAGGCTAAGAGGAAGAAGTGCTAGGGAAGCATTTTTAGCTGTAAAACGTTGAACTCCGCAGACCGAGGGGGGTTTTCCCCGGAAAACTCAGATGGAAATGTTTCAAAGTCCTCTCAGGCTAATATGCAAATATTGTTTCCTTAAGAATGAAACACGTTCGATCGGTTTGAATATTCTTGGACCATGAAAGGCCAAAACCGACTTTCCTCTTTGGCCATGCAGATAAATTGAAACCTTTAAACAAGGAATGGAATTAAGACACTTAAGAAAAGCGCTTAATTGCTTCATTCTCAAAAATCATCCCTTGTTCGATCAGTCAATGAAACATCAAGTTCGGGAACGCCTTTAATTTCGAATCTTTCGCGAAGACTTTTGCGAAGACTTCGCGACCGCGAAAACTTTGGTTCTTCTATAACTGAAGGCAAACCGCTGACGAGACATGCTTCTTTATTACAAATGTTTAAGACTTCACCATGTGGATGATACGCCGTTACTGAATTGCTTTGATCAGCATATAGGCACAAAAGTAAAATTATACCTGCAGTGGCAAATGAAACATGTTGCAATCATTTCCCGAAATTGCCTCACCAAGGGTACTAGATTCTGTTTAAACATCCGCGCAAGCTAGTCATGCGTTGAATAAATGCATATAGTAATTTTTAACTATGGTATGTCCTTTAGATACTAGGGTTGGTAGTAAAGATGAGGAAACCACTGAGAAACACCTGGATTTGAAGAAGGAACTGAAAAAGGTCTCGAGGTGTAAAGATGTCAAGATCGTGCAAGTTACGATTGGAGCCCTCAAGAAGTGAACCGAAGTCTGTTCAGATTCTCCCGAGCATGGTGCTGTGTATACAATAACAAGAAACCAACAAACGGTACACTGTCAAAAGTTAATTTCTGAATACGTCTTTGCATCTGCACCCAGCCGTATTCTGGACTTCTCACGCCCCATTGGCTTACGCCCGGCTTGTAATACAATAACATGCCATAAATATTTCTAGTGCTCAGGGTTGTCTGAATTTTATTGTAATAACTTTGTGTTACGTATTTCACCCAATCATTAACAAAAAAACAAAAATAACTGACAATAAGAAGCGTACGAATAAAGGTAATATAAATAAGTTTTAAATACGTGTATTGAAGATGTATGATACTTTTCAATATTGGGGCGCAAATAGTAAGAGCAATCTTTGCTGACGTCATTGTTTACATTTTTTGCTCATTGGCATAGGAGTTAACCCCTACAAGGGTTCGCCGTGCATACAAATTAATTATAAAAGTTGAATGAAAGAGTTGGTCAACCTGAGAAATCTTTACAGTTTTCAGCTCTTTCCAAGCAATATTTAAGGAGATATCAAGCCATTAAAAACTGCAAAAGTGTTTGCGGGTAAAAACGTTAATGAGCCATGAAATCGGTAAAATTTCGAGTTTTCAACAGAGAATTTTTACCAAACTGTTTGGCATATCGGGCTCACATTTTCGGAGATTACTAATATGTACCATGCTTGTTAAATATTACGAGAAATTATTTCACCAGCTTGATCAGGACCGAAAGATGAGGATATGCTAATGAGGAAAAAAAATGGAAACAAAAAATCGTCCTATAGGATGATTCAATTGGGTTCTGCCTAAGCTGAAAAATATCCCGTGTGTAAAAATGTGCCAACAGCAGTTTTCGTCTTAGCCGCGTCGAACACACCTGGAGACGTCGATTAGGGTCACTTGTATGCGAAAACCGAAGTTAAAATCTTGTGATTTTGTCTGTAGCTACCGGAGCTTGTCATAATGATCGTGACCTTCAGCATGCTCAAAAATCTATTCATTTAACTTCCGGTGTTCTTTTATTCATTACGCCCCTTTCTACGAAGACCGAAAGGCAGATAATGTTAACTAAGCAAAATTTAGCGATTTTAAAAAATGAGTGGACGTCAAAGGTGGCTGCGTAGCCTAAAGACTTCTCCAATGAAACAGAGGTCCCCGTTTCTGTAATGTCCCCAAAACACCTCGAGCCCAAAAAGCTGTTTGTAAAACTGCGATCTGCTTATTCTCAAAAGCTGGTCTGGTCTTTTAATATATTTTTGAGAAAGAAAGTTGTTGCGCAATTTCACGCCTGAAAACGTCCTCTCAAGGCATCCGAAACAGGCCCGAAAGTTTCGAGAAACACCCGCCTGGATGTTATCCTTGATGTGGTTAGCATTACATAGCAAATACTTCCTTCGAATTCAAACAGAAGAAATAAGATTGAGTAATTGCATCCGCGTCTTGATTTTACAGTTTTCTTGTCCCGTCTTAGTACTTTTAGTTCTTGATGTCAAAGCGAATGCAAACGATTTGTTCGTTAGAACGGATTTTCCGCCACTGAATCAAATCGAACACTACCCCCAGTTATTGCGAACACCAAAATTAAGAACAGATAGATGGGCTTTTCATAGTCAGTCCGACGTCGCAAAACAATGCGAATCATTTCAGAGTGTTTACTACACCTAAACGTATAATTACAGATCGTACACCTCTAAACGAAAAATCTGAGCGTTCTTGACAAGAAAATCGTGAACAAGCTGTTATCGGAATTTGTCGTTCATGCATGTCAACGATTGCCGCGCTCATTTACGATCATTCTGACCTGTCTTTTATAAAAGAAAAGATTGTGTATCATACGGTTACATTGATAACCTCGGGATCATTTTCCCACTGAATTGTTACTTGAACCCTTGAGATATATTTGTCAATTTTGTTGGCACTCTTCTTCAGCTCGTAGTTCAGAATACATTTGTTTATTGGCAGGGAATTTTATTGACGATATATTTACTGCCATACTTACATACTCGGTACTCATTGTGTTCACATGACATGCATTTTCAATTGTCAAGTGCAGAATCACAATAAAACTAAGAAATGCCTGGGTATGTGACTTTAGCCCAGAAACTCTCATGGAAGTCTTCTTAACTACGACGTGATCCCGAGTAGAAACGCTTTACGAAATTCGCTATTATTTCTACTATAGAAATAATTAGAATTATTAGAAGCATTCCAGGTTTGAAGACACTGGTAGCTTGAGGTCACGCTAGCTAACAATTAACAGTCCCACACTAGCTAACAATTAACATTCACCTACAGTGGCTCAAACTGATTTGTTTCTCTTTGAAGGAAGTGAACCGTGAGCAACGCTGAGTACGCATTCTGTAACTTTTGCGTAAGTAGTGCCCCATAACCCACCCACGCACGTAAGTTAGGCGTTCAAGTTAAATTTAAGATAAAAATAATTTCAAAGTTCTCAAAAGGACTTTGCACTTTTTTTAATTGCAGCTTAGTTCAGGTTTTTTACAAGTTTCAGTTTCAGTTTCAGTTTCACAGGGAATGTACAGGGTGTCACTAATCTTTGGAACAGAAGACCGCGGAACGGAACTTACGGAATTCGCGGGACCTGCTGAAATGTACCTGATAAATAAAACGTTTAAATTCAGTAAGATGAACTAAAAGACTCGAATACCTCAGTACAACACTCTTTCAAATCTGAGAATTACAAACTGCTCAAGTCGTGGCGTAACCTGTCTTATCGGCATCCGCTTTCGAATTGTCTCGCTATATTCAGTGTAGTCCACTCATTGCAGCATCGGAGTGCTTAAAGAAATGCTCTTCCCTATCATGTTCTGCTTTCGGTAGGAACAAGAAATTTCTTCTGTGTCTGATTTGCCTTTGGCACAGTTGTTACAAGAGAAGTTTGATTTGATCTGATTTTGATTTTATCGATTTACTCCATACCGATAAATACAGATACAACCATAGATTCAATTTCAAATACAGATAAAGAGAAGAGCAAAAGACAAGACAACCAAACTAGACTTGCCCTGTAGTTAGCAGAAATGCGTAATAAATTAAAAGGAGGGTCACACTTATAATGCTAAGCAAAACAATTATTTCTTAGTATTGATAAAAATAGTCAAACTTGTTTAGAGGACATTTATGTTAATTCTAGAAGTTTTTGTCAGCTGGAAATTGTCAGCTCATTCGAAAATTATCTACCAATAACCCAAAGAAAAACCTTCCTTAGGTTAGTTCCCAACGGACATTCAATACATGTTTAGCAAAGACTCTACGTGAGGAATAATTATGCATACGTTGCTTAGACACCAGAGATCTAGATACGTTAACTGCGGTCAGATGGTTTGTAAGTTATTCCGTGGGATGCCTGTGCTACAGCACTTCACTGTTAAAAACCGGTCACGTGACTTTATTGTTTTTTGTTTTTCTTCGTAGTCATAAATGCTATTGAGTTTTTTACAACTTCCCTCTCCCGGGAGGTGTCAGTAGCGACAGTAAGACTTTCTCCGGACATAACCTGCGACTAAAACTCGGGCCCTCTCGCGTCCTGAGCGTATGGGTTACCTTTGCGCCATCAAAGCAGATGTTTGCATTGTAATTAAAGTATTTTGCGCAATTTCGAGGATGTTTCCTACCTTATTACAGTAGCAAAATGTTGCTTTCTTTCTACTTCGCCGCGTTTTTTTTCTTGTTAGTTACAAATTACCTTTTTTTTTTAATTTCCAGTATCGTGCTTGAAGTGTTAGAAACAACGTGAAAACGACTTCTAGCGATCTAACCCGCGCACGTTGAACTCGGATCTCCCCCGCGGAGTGCGCGCGAAATGTGATTGGCCTTATTGGAAGCTTGGAGTTTGCATTGCTTTTATATTTTGCGCTATTTCGAAGACGATGCCCACCTTTTAGAATTCAGACGTGACGCTATGAAGCAAACTTTGCTTTTTTAGCTCATTTGTAGGCGCAGTGGACGAGGCATTGGTTTGATGAAAGATGTTGGTGGAAGTTGGAAGTCGCGAACGGTGTTGATTTCGCATTTCCCCTTTACAAAAAGGAAAACAAAGGAAAAAAAATCCAAATTAATTTTTTGATGAAGCCCATGGACTAATATCGTGCAGTCTAATATATAATAACGTTAGCATTAAATTTCGAAAATTTGCAACACGGGTCGAGAAGTTGACACCTTTGGAAACCCCAAGCGGGTTTATTTTAGCACAAGCTTTTGTACTTTTAGAATTTCTGTTAACCGTTTGTGCATCTCACGGAAACGCCCTTAGGTGTCTCGTTTTATATAAGAAACTGAATTCTGCCTGTGTTTTGATTGGTTCTCACTTATGATCTATAAGAGGACAGACCCATAGGTGACGTCATCTACGCGTCTTGTTGTTTTGTTTTTGCACGTGTTTACTCTATTATGCAAAACAAATACATCCCATGTCGCCGTGCGTCTGTTCAGCTGTAGATCACATGGAGAACACGTCAAAATGTGGTAAGAAAATCAGTGACACACTCGGCTATCACCTCGTGACACTTCTGAAGAGTTAAAAAGTAAATCAAATCACTGTCCGCAACGACGCTGTCCAACCGTTTTGCGTGTTGGAGCATTACTATCTTTTAGATATACTAGTAATATTGATATTTTCGAGTAACTGACGACTTTACCTAGAGAAA
>BLFK01000748.1:1235310-1265310 GCA_014634185.1 Astreopora myriophthalma
TTTAGGGACATTTATTACATTTGAGGCCTCAACAGTGTACTTATTGACAGCAGTCTCAGCTGGAAACAACATATCAGTTATGTCGCATCAAAAGTAAGTAAAAGCATAGGTATGATTTTTAGACTAAGGCAACTTGCACCCTTTTCGACATTACTAAACATAATACAGATCACTCACTCATCTATATTTATCATATAGTCTTGTCGCCTGGGACCAGGTAGTTAAAAATATTGATGCTTCAAAAAGGGGTTGTGCGATTAATGAACTCGGCCAACTATAATTCACACGCTGTCCCTTATTTCATATCTTCTAACATTATGCCAATAAATATGCTTTTAAGGATTGGCTGCAAAATTTGGAATAGCATCCCAGGAAACTTAAGAAATCTGCGAAAGCATATTTTCAGGGAAAAGATAACAACAATATTATTTCAAAATCTACAAGTTCAGGCTAGCTATGTCGCAGTAGAAAGAATAATTAATGAGATGTCAAAAGTTATATCCAGTTAACGGTAGTGTATAGCATATTTGTATTTTTATCTTATACTGTCATGTGTGCTTAATTAATTTGATGTTTAATTTCTGACTTCTTGTACATTTATGGAACTTTTGTTATGTTGAATTTTAGAAGTTTCAGCGTCCCCACACTACCCGCTCAGACTAGCTCTGCTATTTGTGGGTACTGTGTCACGATGTAAAATGAAATGTCCTAATTAAATAAAACTGAAACTGACAATTTTTTCAATAAATCACGTTTCAGCAATCAAAGTTTTCCGATATCTTTTAACGCACTTTTTCTAAAAATGGAACTGCTGCCTGTGGCAAAACGAAAACTTTCGTGCCGAAAAAACACCATTAATTTCAGTGATCGAGACGGTTCATAGAGACTCCTAGACTGAATTGTGGCTCAGTCTTTTAGCTGAAGGCTAATTTTCACAAGGAGCGATTTGTCATCATAACCACTCCCAACTCCAGACGAATTCAAAGTAAATAGCTTCAGTCCAGTGCCGGACAAGGTGTCATGAGGTGGTATCGGCCCGCGGGAGTACAACCTTAATTCTGGCAAGACAAACGCGTGTTTCGGCCTGGTATAATAGTCCTCCAATAGTTTAACAATTTATCTCTGAAATTACGCTGGTAAGTTGCGTAATCCGTAGATGTCGTAAAAATCATCATTTTGTTTACATCTTAGCCCTCGCGATATGTAATAAGCTGTCACTTCAACTATAATTTTAATGGCTGACTAGTTACTAAGAGTCCCCTGTAGCTCGGTGAGTACAGGATCTGATCATATTTCTTTTCCCCGAGTTTGCCCCCGTTACCACGGATAAAATTAATCATTTCAGAAAGCAGGTTGTTAGCAACAGCTGTTAGCATCGTAATCCTATTTTTTTTAAAGCAAACTTAACGGTTTTCACATTGATTCATTACAACTAACCAGACAGCAAAAGCTCTCAATGAATTTTGGTCACCTGTTTACATGCTAGGATTGATCTGCCATAATTTGGGGGGAGACTCCAAACTCGTCGAATAGCTTCATAGGTCTCCAAAGTTTAGACAGACGAATTATAAATTTGAAAGAAACATTTGTATGTCAAATGGTATGGCAAATTTTCTGATTTTTTGACACTCCAATTAAAAGAAATTGCAGGTTGTCCTGCTCAGTGCGAACAGGACAGCCTGCCAAGGTCAAAATGGCTTTTGATTTCTTTCTCGTTGGTTTTGGTATGAGGAAACATCTTTGGGTTAATCATTATGAAGTATTCACAGTTCAAATTTGAACTAAAGAAACTGTGAAATATGACTCGTCACTTAAGTGAAATAACTCGTCACTAGTGAAACTAGTGAAACCAATCAAGCCCCTGCTATTTAAAGGTAGAAACAGATCAATATCGAGGAAATAAAATCCTATTGAGCAATTGTCATGTTAATGCAGAGCAAGTTCAGACGTTCAATATATTCCTTTTTCAAACTACAATTTTCTTATTAAGGACTTTGTAGCTGTATCATTAACGAGGTGTGTCTGATATGAAGACGAAGTAAAAAAGCATGACTCGAGTTTTTCCTGTGCTTGAAAAGGTGACGCATACCATAATTGTATTTTTTATTATTTCCGGCCGGCTGTCGTTTATTTCTACCGGAAAATGAACTATTAAAAGTTGCGGCTTTCTAGGTACTTACCGTCTAATTTTCAATGTTCACTCAGGCAGATTAGACGAATAAATTTGAACAAGTTTCCCGACTGCCTAGTCCCACGTTCACACGCTAAGGAAGGAAAACTTGTCATCGTCATTTTTTTCGTCTCTAATATGAATTTGCAAGGGTCCCTGACCTCCAAGCGGAGGAAAGGTCCACGTGAACAGCTGTAGCTTTCTAGTGATGTCGAACTGACTCTTACTTCTCTTGAAATAATTGAGGTCTCAATCCTTTCTTACCTAGGGTGCGTTTTTTGGGGGGATTACTTATTCCGGGATAGGAATAGACTGAATGGTCGGTTTACGCATTTTTTGTGGACTTATTCCGTTTTCAGAATGGACGGAATAGTATACTACTATAAGCAGAATACGGTTTACTCGGAATACACGGAATATGCGTTCTTTTGGGATTATTTTGGCGCGAAAATCGTGCGAGGCTGCCCATACGTCAGTCTCAGTCGAGTCCAGACTGTTCCGAGCGTTAGTTCTCAGGTCACCTCTGCAAGAACCATCCCGTTTTCGGACAACCCATCCTCTTTCTCTGAATTAATGATTATGGTTAATTTAAAACACTGAAGGTCTGAAAGGAAATCTGGGAAATGAACATATTTCTTTTTAAAGATAACTCCGGACACGGAACTCCAACCTGCGACTGTTCCCTGACGGATCCCTTCCTCTAACCACTAGACCAGCAAGCCACTAGCTGCGCAAACCTCGGTTTTTAAACACCATACAATTAATGCGTTTATCCTGCACGTCGTTGTAAACCAGTAGAATCACTCGCTAAGGAACAATTTTACACAGAAATTTGAAATGGTCAGTCAGCAAACTTCAAAACAAAGGTAAGTAAACATTTTAAAATCAGGGCTTGCTAATCACTGTTGAGAAGTGATATTCCATAAATATCTAATCGTTGATTGACTCGAAATCGTGTTCCTCAGTGGTCTAGTGATAAGAAATCATTCCTACAAGCTCTAGTCCCGGATTCTAATCTAATCTTTTTCATATTTGCTCCGTTCAGAAAAGTCCTGGGACAGAGTGCTCTAAATTAACGATAATCATTAATTTAGAGCAAGTTAAGAATTAACGATAATCAATAATTCAAATTATAACAGGAGATCATGTTCTTTTCGGAATACAGCTTACTTTGGGAAACCTTATTCCTGTTATTCGCTTAATCCTTAACAGTAATCGGAATAGACAGGATAGTCCCAAAAAAACGCACCCTTAATGGCTTGTCGCTTTTTTCGGTCTTTAATTGCTCACCTTAGTGGTACGTAGTGTCTGCTTGAGAGATGCGCATTGACGTAGAGGTTTGGGCCAGTTTTTCTGCAGATCGTAATTTGCATTTTCACCTCATAGCCGGCCGCGATATTACAGATGCATGCAGGGGGTTGATGGAGTGATCGAGAAGGCAGATACGTACCACAAGAAAGGAAAGCTGAGACTAATTGCACAAGCAGAAAAACATTGCCAGCACAAATGGAACCCAAAAGTCAGTCAAGCAAAATATTTTATTCTGCATGTATTGTATTAAGCTAACAGCAACGGTATAAAAGTGCATATAAAAATATTTATCAGCAAAGGGCGAACTGGTTAATAGTTGTTTGTAATGTGTGATTTTGTTGTGGTTTTAAAGTTAATACTTTTCTTCATAAGACTCATAACAGAAATATCAGTTCTACTGTTAATTTGAACGATTTGAATCGCGCTGAGGTCAACACGGGCACAAAGTAGCCGACCCCATGAGGACTTTATTCAAAATGCCAGTTTTGTGCTAAAGACTTTTTGAAGCAACAATTAAGCCTCACATAGAAATGGGCTTTACTTACCAAAAAGACGGCCTCAGGGCCCTAAACTTATTTATTTGAAACCGACACATGGGTTTTGCAACGACTAAACTAAGAAAAAATTGAATGGGAGAGACAAGATATCAAGTACACATATAGATTCTTAATTTTAGAGACCAGGCACATTTAGTTCTAACACTTAACGAAAGGTATAAAATTATCGTCGTACAAGATGGCAACTTTCCCGCTTCCAGTCCCGTTCAATGTTGTGTCCCTAGATTTTTTGGAGGGACTGTCAGTTCTGAAATCACCTTTGGAGAAAGGGGAAAGAGATGACAGGTGTTCCAACAAATGTGACGAGTATTTAGCGAACAGGGAAGGTGTGATAATTGTCCAATTGATCACAAAATTGCCGTCCCACCGAAATACAATTCGAAATGGAACAGAAAATATCTGGTAATTGCGATATTTCAAATCAAAGTACAATCTCGAGAGTTTGATCAAAATGAATCTTACTGTTCCTTCTGATTGTGAACCGGAGTCTACGGAATTTTAGCTCAAAATTGGATTGCGCCCTGTATTCTGTTGGCAGCCAAACAAACAAACAAACAAAAAGAAAATAGAAAATCTGGCGACAATTCTCAACCAACCAGAAGCGAGACAAAAATCAGTTACGTTGACTTGGCTCTTGGTGTCAGCAAAACGTCATTTATCTCTACTTTTCATTAGACCAGTTGATTTTCTGTGGGCCAGTTGATAAGGCCGAGAAATTCTCTGGTTTAGGTGTTAATTAGTGTGCTTCGCATCCGTTTTTTTGGGATGTCAACCCAAAAAAAAAACAGCTGCGAAGGAGACCAGGTGTTTCTATATTCGACTGAATACCTTTCATGAGGAAAATTTAGACATATAATGCACTGCTTGTTCAGCCGTTTGAAAAACAAGCTGAGTGGTCCGAAGATGTTTTGGGTTTTAAGACGTTGCATCCGTTTGAAAACAATGCACAACCTTTAAAAAGAGTAAGAGACGCCAAACGGTACTCTTTGTTGGACTAGCATTAAATTAAACTGTTAGACGTAAACATAATTGTTCAGCATTTACATTAATATCTCTTGCTTTGTCAAATAGTATTTAGTGCTCTTCGACCCAGATAAAAGCGACGGGCAGAGCTTTCTCTTTCCAGGACCAAACACTTCCACATTCCCTGGTCAGCAGTTTGTGGTTGTAAAACACAGGCTGGCATCTTGTAGGATGACAGTCTCGATGACACTTCGCGTAACTCACAAACGTTGGAACGCTATTGACGAACTTCTTAACGTGAAACTTGAAGGGGCAGTTTTTGCTTGGCCTCCTTCGAGTTTCCGGTGAAGTCGCATCTCTAGTCCTTCTGGTTGCTTGCCTAACTTGCTTTTTTGTCGGGGCATTGGACGCTGGTACGATCATGAATTTTTGCTGCTCGATAAATAGTAGAATTTCTTCCGATGAAACGTTTCGTTGCCCTTGTATCTCTAACCGTAGGCACCTCGCCCAACCTCTCCAGGGTTTGCGACTTCTTGACAGCGATATATTAGCGTTAAGAAGAGAAAGCCCTCCAAAAAATACGATCTGTTGAATTTCGAAAGAAAATAGAATTTTAAATTAGGTCAAAACATTATCATCATCATGTTATTATCATTACCACTATCATCGTAATCGTCATTGTCATCGACATCGTCATGGGCATCCTCATCATCACCGATCATCATCATTGTTTGTTGATGTCTGATGCAGGTTATGTTTTGGGAGCATGCGCATGTGGATGCACAGGTCCTTCGAGAACACGGAGCTCAGTGAATTGGTGATGCCATGTCAGCAGCGGTGTGGACAACCGGTACCATCGCCGTCTTAAATTCGTAATCTTGCATTTCTTTCTTGTCTCTGACCCGAAAACGCTGAAAGTCTCATCTCTGGCCACGAAATTAAAAAAAAGATCAACATTCGATCTTCACTTCGTCACTTCACTTTTTCAAAAGTTAATCAGTTTTGTTTACGAGCTCCACAACCAAATGGGCTGTTGAAAGATAGAATCACCTAACGGACTTCAACATTTATTAGATAATACATCCATTCGAAGGAAGTATTTTCGCGATCAATGCTATAATTTCAAGTACTCCAAGAACTACGAAGTTAGTGAAACTTTGATTTTCAACGACTCTCGAACCGTGCATTTTGATTAATCTCCCCGGGGTTGTGATGATTAACGAAAGCCGGCTGTATTCGCATGCTTATCTTCATCATTTCCGTCCTAACAGAGGACAGCCTTAACGATTGATGTCAGTGGTGACATTTCTCTCTCGTTACCGCATAAAACAAAGAAAACCAATGTTGGCACGCATCTTCAATGGATCCCAGAATGTAGCGGCGTCAGCTCCGGTGGCGGAGAGATCCGTGCAACTAAGAAAACTAAGCGACTCACAGATTCCACAAGGCTGAGGTTTATTGTGCCGACTCTTACAGCGATCCTGTTGGACGTGTTGGGGGCGAACGCTCTGGTAGGTTCTGTCCTGAACAGCAATAATCGGAGGTTCTCTGATGTATTAAACCCAATGTTACCCGTCGAATTTCTGTAAGCCTTATGGAAAATTGCATAAGTTTTGTGGTATTTAAGCTAGGGTCACGTGATAACTAGCGGGAAGGTCATTGTGATGTAAAATGCCTTAAAAGCTAAAAAATATCTAAAAATACTGCGGAAATTAAGGCACACGGGTGCCGTTACACAAAAGATGTGAAACAAAAAACCATGGACACACGCCAACGCCTTAATAAACTTCCATTGAGGGTCAATATTTCCATTGGGAAGTTTGTTTCCTCTTTGATGTAACATGCTACTTGAATTATGTCGCTACAATATCTTCTTACCGAGTGGTCTTCTTGGACGATCAAAAGCGCCTAAGGCATCTGTGTCTGTCTGATTTTTGTTTGTTTGGTTGGTTTTTTTTTTGTCTTAAAATCCACTTCAAGAAGTTTCTGTACTTGCAAAATTAACCTTGAATGTGGTGTGCCATAAATTGCTTGCAAATAGATCCTTTCAGTATCGAAAACCAGATATATAGAGGCCATTTTTGAATTTCTTTTCTTTCTTTATAACAGGGTTGATCGAATGCGATCTTATTACTACGTATTAGCTCTCGAAGGGAATGATATTCTCTGAGACTGATGAAATCAGTGATGGAAGCCAATCAAAAAATGTCTAAAATGGTATAATTTGCCTTCTTACTCTGGGCCGATTAAAAAAAGAAAGAAAATGGTAGAAATACCAGTTAAAACCAATCCTCTATTATGCAATTCGTCGCAAACACTCGCGAAAACAGCTACCTCCACTGCGTGTGCGCGAGCAACCAAGGGAACGAAAACAAAAAACAACAACTGATGGCATGGCGCAAGTGAAAAATGACGGGAAAATCCGAAGTGTGTACCAAGTCCTACTAAAAGCACGTACTATGCTTTAGCTACGAACTCACCGTAAGGGTGCTATGTTTAACTGTTGGTACTAATAAAAGAACGGAAAAATTGCTAAGAACAAACTAACCAAGAACATCACGAAAGGGAACAAACTACGAATTAGCCTACTCCAAACTCTTTGCTTTTTCTCGGTATAACTTGTAACTGAAGATAAAAATGACGGGCGGCATCAGAACACTCAACTTACCAAGTAAAAATAAGCTTTGACCATTGTTGTTTTCTTCGTTGTCCACTCAGTTCCGTAGTTGCTTCTTCAGTTATGCACCACTGTAGATAAAGTCTGGCTGGAAAAAACTGGAATACGCTGTTCTTTATAACGCCATCGAAGCTCGGCGATATTGGCACTTGCTATATCTTTTTCGTTGGTTAAATTAATAACGGGAATTTTGAATTGCGAAGTTGGGAAATTTCGGATGTAAACGTAAGCATATAGTAAGAATATACCGCCGACCAATAGGACAAAACTGATATTGCTTGAAAACTGTCCATGAATGCTGAGAGCATTCAAAGGAATTCTATCAACCCACACATAGTAATTGTCACATACGTTCTTTTTTGATAATATGACGTGCTGCATTAGTTTCAAATTCTTATACCGAAGGGCTTTTTATTGCAATACAGTTAGGATAGGAGGAAGAAGTGCTGGCGAAGCATTTTTAGCTTTAAAACGTTGAACTCCGCAGACCGAGGGGGGTTTCCCCCGGAAAGCTCAAAAAGAAATGTTACAAAGTCCTCGCAGGCTCATGTGCAAATATTGTTTCTTCAAGAATGAAAGACGTTCGCTCGGTTTGAACCGTAGTTAACTATGGTTTAATTATTATTGGACTATGAAAGGACAAAACCGACTTTCCTCTTTGGCGATGCAAATAAATTAAAACCTTTAAACAACAGTGAAGGAATGCAATTAAGACACTTAAGAAAAGCACTGGAATGCTTGATTCTCCAAAATCATGCCTTGCTCAATGAATGAAACATCAAGTTGGGGAAGGCCTTTAAAGCTTGAATCTTTCGCAGACCACCGCGAAGAATTTGGTTCTTCTATAACTGAAGGCAAACCTCCGACAAGACATGGTTCTTTATTACAAATGTTTAAGACTTCAGTATTACAAAGCCTCAAATATGACAAAGAATCATCTACTTCTTGGACAAAATGTAAGATGTGTCAGGACTCAGTCTGTATGTAGATCTCATAAAGTGTGCCTGCAGTTACCATGATACGCCGTTACGGAAATGTTTTGATCAGCGTATAGGCACAAAAGTAAAATTATACTGGCAGTGGCAAATAAAATATGGTGCAATCATTTCCCGTAATTGCCTCACCAAGGGCACTAGATTCTGGCTAAACTTCCACGCAAGCTAGTCATGCGTTGGATGAGCGCATATAGTAATTTTTAACTATAGCATTTCCTTTAGATACCAGGGTTGGTAGTAAAGATACGGAAACCACTGAAAAACACCAGGATTTGAAGAGAGGACTGAAAAGGGTCTCGAGGTGTAAAGATATCAAGATCGTGCGAGTTACCATTGGAGCCCTCAGGAAGTGACCCGAAGTCTGTTCAGATTCTCCCGAGCATACAATAACAAAAAAACAACACACGGTACACTGTCAAAAGTTCATTTCCGAATAAGTCTTTGCATTTGTATCCGGCCGTATTCTGGACTTCTCACGCCTGATGATGTGGGACGTGATTGGATTACGCCCGGCTTGCAACACAATAACGTGTCAGAAATGTTGCTAGTGCTCACGGTTGTCTGAGTTTCACAGTAATAGCTTTAAGAAAATGGTTTGAACCCAGGAGTATTATTATTATTGTCGGTTATTTTTGGTTGTTTGTTAATGGGCCGGTTGAGCAAAATTGTAGAGAAGAGCTCTATTGTATTTAACATCCGATAAAGTACAAAGCTATTACTTCGATTGAAAATGATCATCTGGCTACTCCACCTTTTGACCAATCGAATCGCTCACCAGGGTTTTTGAATTCTCGACTGACTAAAATCGATCACTTGACTCTGAAGATGGCTTCCGCACAGGCTGTCGAAACGTCAGTCAACAACAGCAGTCCTTCTCAGGACTCCAGTCACCCAGATGATCATTTTCAATCGAAGTAATAGCTTTGTACTTTATCGGATGTTAAATACAATAGAGCTCTTCTCTACAATTTTGCTCAACCGGGCCATTAACAAACAACCAAAAATAACCGACAATAATAAGTGTACGAATAAAGGTGATAGAAATAGGTTTTAATTACATGAATTGAAAATGTATAATGCTTTTCAATATCGGGGCTCAAATAGAGCGATATTTGCTGACGTCATTGTTTACATGTTTTGGTCATTGGCACACTAGTTAACCCTTACAAGGGCTCAAAATGCATACAAATTACTTTTAAAAGTTGAAAGAGCTGGTCAACCTGAAAAATCTGTACCGTTTTCAGCTCTTTTCAAACAATATTTAAGGAGATATCAGCCACTAAAAACTGCAAAATTGTTTCTGAGTAAAAACGTTAATGAGCCATATATCGGTAAAATTTCGAGTTTTTAACAGATAATTTCTACCAAATTATTTCGCATATCGTGCTCACATTTTTGGAGATTATTTGCCATGCTTGCTCAATATTACGAGAAATTATTTCAACAGCTTGATCAGAGCCGAAAGATAAGGATATGCTAATGAGGAAAAAAGTGGAAACAAAAAATCGTCCTATAGGATGATTCAATTGGGTTCTGCCTAAGCTGAAAAATATCCCGCATGTTAGAATGTGCCAACAGCAGTTTTCGTCGTAGCCGCGTCGCACACACCTGGAGACGTCGATTAGGGTCACTTGTATGCGAAAACCGAAGTTAAACTTTTGCGATTTTGTCTGTAGCTACCGGAGCTTGTCATAATGGACGTGACCTTCAACATGTTCAAAATCTAGTCATTTAACTTCTGGTGTTCGTTTATACGCCCTTTCCTGCGAAGGCCGAAAGGCAGATAATGTTAACTAAGCAGAATTTAGCGATTTTACAAAATGACTGGACGTCAAAGGTGGCTGCGTAGCCTAAAGACTTCTCCAATGAAACACACGCCCGCCTTTTCTGTAAAGTCGCCAAAACACTTCGAGCCCAAAAAGCTGTTTGTAAAACTGCGATCCGTTCATTCTCAAAAAGTGGTCTTTTAATATATGTTTGAGAGAGGAAGGACTAAGTTGTTGCGCAATTTCACGCCTGAAAACGTCCCCTCAAGGCACCCGAAATAGGTCCGAAAGTTTCGAGAAACACCCACCTGGATGTTATCCTTGATGTGGTTAGAATTACACAGCAAATACTTCCTTCAAACAAAAGAACAAAGATTGAGTAATTGCATCCGCGTCTTGATTTTACAGTTTTCTTGTCTCGTCTTAGTACTGTTAGTTCTTGAGGTCAAAGCGAATTCAAACGATTTGTTCGTTAGAGCGGATTTTCCGCCTCTGAATCAAATCGAACATTATACCCGGCCCCAGTTATTGCGAACACCAAAATTAAGTACAGATAGATGGGCTTCTCATAGTCAGTCCAACGTCACAAAACAATGCGAACCATTTCAGGGTGTTTACTACACCTAAACGTATAATTATAGATCGTACACCTCTAAACGAAAAATCTGAGCTTTCTTGACGAGAGAATCGTGAACAAGCTGTCATCGGAATTTGTCGTTCATGCATGTCAACGGTTGCCGCGCACATTTACGATTATTCTGACCTGTCTTTTATAAAAGAAAAGATTGTGTATCATATGGTTATACTGATAACCTCGGGATCATTTTCCCACAGAATCATATTAGAACCCTTAACCCTCTCCATTTTTTCAGTTTTGTTGGCACTCTTCTTTAGCTCGTAGGTCATTAAGACATTCGTTTATTGCCAGGGAATTTTATTGACGATACATTTACTGCCATACTTACATACTTGGTACTCATTGTATTCACAAGACATGCATTTTCAATTGCCATGTGCAGAATCACAATGAAACTAAGAAATGCTCGGGTATGTGACTTTAGGTCAGAAACTGTCATGGAAGTCTTCTTAACTATGACGTGATCCGGAGTAGAAACGCTTTATGAAATTCGCTATTATTTCTATTATAGATTAGAAGCATTTCAAGTTTGAGGACACTGGTAGCTTGAGGCCGCGCTAGCTAACAATTAACAGTCCCACACTAGGTAACAATTAACATTCACCTACAGTGGCTCAAACTGATTTGTGTTTCTTTGAAGGAAGTGAACCGTGAGCAACGCTAACTACGCATTCTGTAACTTTTGCGTGAGTAGTGCCCGATAACCCACCCACGAACGTAAGTTAGACGGTAAAATTTAATTTAAGACAAAAATAGTTTCAAAGTTCTCAAAAGGACTTTGACCTTTTTTAATTGCAGCTTAGTTCAGGCTTTTTACAAGTTTCAGTTTCATAGGGAATATACAGGCTGTCACTAATCTTTGCAACAGAAGACCGCGGAACCTTCGGAACTTACGGAATCCGCGGGACCTCCTGAAATTTACCTGATAAATAAAACGTTTAAATTCAGTAAGATGAACTAAAAGACTCCAATACCTAAACACAACACTCTTGCAAATCTAAGAATGACAAACTGCGCAAGTCGTGGCGTAACTTTTCTTAACGGCATCCGCTTTCGAATTGTCTCGCTATATTCAGTGAAGTCCACTCATTGCAGTATCGGAGTGGTTAAAGAAATGCTCTTCCCTTATTATGTTCTACTTTCGGCAGGAACGAGAAATTTCTTCTGTGTCTGATTGGCCTTTGGCACAGTTGTTACAAGAGAAGTTTGATTTGATCTGATTTTGATTTTATCGATTTACTCCGTACTGATAAATATAGATACAAACAAAGATTCAATTTCAAACACAGATAAAGAGAAGAGAAAAAGACAAGAAAACCAAACTAGACTTGCCCTATAGTTAGCAGAAATGCGCAGTAAAAGGAAGGCACACTTATAATGCTGAGCAAAACAATTATTTCTTATTATTATATGGCTAGCTCCGTGAGCGGGCAAGATGAACCAAATCGTGCGCTGTGATTGGCTACCCGAGTGGGCAAGATGGAGCTATCTTGCCCGCTTGAGACCACCTGCCGTGTCCCGCGCGAAAAATTTTCCCGAAAGCCATATAATAAATCCTTTATTGACCAAGCTTTTTCGGTCTAGATGGCTGGATATTGGCCTCGTTCTTTTTTTGCGTTTTTATGGATCTCGACTTCGTCGCGGTCCATAAAAACACAAAAAGAGATCTTGGCCAATATCCAGCCATCTTGACCTCACGCTTGGTCAATAATGGATATGTACTGATAAAAATAGTCAAACTTTTTTAGAGTACATTTAAGTTAATTCTAGAAGTTTTTGTCAGTTGGAAAGTGTCAGCTTATTCGAAAACTATCTACCAATAACAGAAGGAAGAACCATCCCTAGGTCAGTTCTAAACGGACATTCAATACACGTTTAGCAAAGACTCTACGAGAGGAATAATTGGGTATACGTTGCTTAGACACCAGAGGTATGTTTAACTGCGGTCAGATGGTTTGTAAGGGATGCCTGTGCTCCACGGTTAAAAACTGGTCGAATGTCTTTTTGTTTTCTTGTTTTTATTCCTAGTCATAAATGGTATTGAGTTGTTGTTGTTTTGTTTTGCTTTTTTACAATTCCCCTTTCCCGGGAAGTGTCGGTAGCGACTTTCCCCGGACATAACCTGCGACTTAACTCGGACCCTCTCGCGTCATGAGCGTGTGGCTTACCTTTGCGCCATCAAAGCAGATGTTTGCATTTTAATTAAAGTATCAGTTTGTGCAATTTCGAGGATGTTCCCTACCTTATTAGAGTAGCAAAATTTTGCTTTCCTTTTACTTCGTCGTTTTGTTTTTCTTGTTAGTCACAAATTGCTTTTTTTTTTTCTTAATTTCCAGTTTCGTGCGGGAAGTGTTAGAGGCAACATGAAAACAACTTCTAGCGATCTAACCCGCGCACGTTGAACGTAACTCGGATATCCCTCACGGAGTGCGCGTGAAATGTCATTGGCCTTATTGGAAGCTTGAAATTTACATTGCTTTTATATTTTGCGCTATTTCGAAGACGATACCCACCTTTTCAGAGTTCAGACGACGCTATGAAGCAAACTTTGCTTATTTTAGCTCATTCGTAGACGCAGTGGATGAGGCATTAGTTTCATGAAAGATGTTGGTGGAAGTTGCTAGCCGCGAACGGTAGTGATTTCGCATTCGCCCTTTCCAAAAAAAACAAAAACAAAAACGAAAAAATCGAAATTAATTTTTCGATGAAGCCCATGGACTAATATCTTGTAGTCTAATATATAATAAAGTTAGCATTAAATTTCACAAATTTGCAACCCGGGTCGAGAAGTTGACACCTTTTGGGGACCTTGAGCGAACTTATTTTAGCACAAGCTTTTGTAATTTTACAATTTCTGTTAACCATTTGTCATCCCACGGAAACGCCCTTAGGCGTCTCGTTTTATATAAGAAACTCAATTTTTCCTGTCTTTTGATTGGTTCTCACTTATGATCTATAAGAGGACAGACCTATAGATGACCTCATCTACGCGTGTTGTTTTGTTTTTGCATGTTTTGTCTCTATTATGTAAAACAAATACATCCCATGTCGCCGTGCGTCTGTTCAGGAATAGATCACACGCAGAACACGTCAAAACGCGGTAAGAAAATCAGTGACACATTCGGCTATCGCCTTCTGCCACTTTTTTGTTCCTACCACATTTTGACGTAATCTGTGATCGATACGCAAAGCGACATGGAATCTGTTTGTTAAATAGGCATAATAACAAAAGAGACTGTTATCCCAGAAAGAACTTGACCTACAACTTTTCCTCAATAAATTACATCTTAAATGTCCTTAAGTGTCTGTGTCCTTCAGTGAACTTCCGAGTTTTGCAGTGTGTCCCTCGAGTACACATGCCTTCAGTGAGAAATAGGGGTGCAGAAAATTAAAATAGCTTTAGTGTAGGGGGCATAGCGGAGCGAAACTACCCCAATATTTCTGGGTCTCAAACGATGTAGTAAGATCTTTCAACCTCGGGGGAGTGACGACTCTTCTTCACATCTAGAGGATCATGACTTTTCTGATGACATGTACATTTTGTTTTATTTGATTGTAAACACTTCCAAGTAGAGTTTCATAACACACTTACATGGCCTTAATGATTCAAATAGTCGCACCTCGGAATGGTTCTCCTACTTGACACATTCGAAGAAAAGCATCGTTTATTAGCTTTATGGTCAACGGTAACTATGTGATTCCATCCAGGCTTAAATATTGGACTATTCACAAGTTTAGAACAAGGCTAAGAGTCATGCTCCGCTGCATCGTCAATTCATCGTTCCAACTGTTTACAACGTTGCCCTGATTTCAAACATGACGAGTAGTTTATGCACGACCTCTGGACCATTAGATCACAGCCAGATTTAACTTGAAGTTATGAGAAATAGTTTTAAGAGTGCGTTCGATTGAACGTATTGAACTTGTGCTAGAAATTGGTTATGGGGCGGTTGGGCTTTCCAAATTGAAGAGACGCAATAAATCTGGCTAAATGAAGGCCACAAGCTGTTTATTGTTACTCTAGAGAGCGGCCCACCTTATCTTGAAGCCATCGCCGGACTATTTTGCCAGAGCATAGTGAGTACTCTAAAGGAAGGCAAAGGCTGCTTGTTAATTACATATTTCTATATCTTCCTGACGAAAATGCCTCTCCGAAGTGTGGACTCTGTCATTACCGATTTTACTTTCAAAGTTTTTGTTGATCTCTTTTGTTTTAGTAAGTTCGTTCAACCAGTCATCTCACCATTTCTTGTACTCGGCGTTCCTTGGAGCTGGCAGTTTCCATATGCCGATTCCTTTGGTCCTTGGGGATGAACCACAGCCGAAAACAGCACAGTTGTCACCAGGCATTTGTTTGAAAATTATTTGAGCTTTCGAGAGTTATTATAAATCTAAAACGACACGAAACTTCGCTACCATAAGCTATCTTTTCTGATTTAATTCTCCGCTATCAACGCGAAGTTGAAAACTAGAAATGCACCGTCATAGTCACGTGATCTCGAAAGAATTAAACAGTAAACCTACTCCTCTGAAGTTTGCTGGGATTCCAAACCGGTCTCCCTCTACTAACTATGGCCAGAATGAATCAGTTAAAAAAGACGATGAACACGGCCCACGCAATTGCAACATTAACATTGGTCGTGGACCATTATGTCGTTTACTTCTTTCCTATTTCAATTGTCTCAAGTGGTATCTATCAAGATAACGAGCTAAGGCAAGCTTTGAAAAATTTAAATGCACGTCATTAGGCTCTCTCTCCATTGAATTTGTTTTGAAAACAAACTTGACGCACTTTGCTCAAAGAGGAAAACGAATGTTTTAGTCATACGATGCTATTGTATTGTAATCTCCAAAAGTAGTCTCGGAAAAAGAAAAAAACTGATTGGAGAAAAGAAAGAAGCAAACAAAGAAAGGGAGAAAGAAAGACATAGCAAAAAAAAATCAATATTGAAAAATTTCCCCTTGATTAATCCCCAATGTAAATATAAGCCCGATATGCACCCTGCGCAAACGGAATTGTTGAATTTGTTCCTGTTCAGTCGGTCTTCGTGACGCAAAACGTAAAGCTCGTTGGTGAATGAACATCTAAAGAAGAAGAAGGAAAAAAGAAATGCTCCAGTTGAATGTCAAGATACGAAGAAACTGTAATACCTTATTGACGATAAACACTCTTTGTTTGCATTGATCGGACCCAATAGTTGCCATAGCGACAATGTGGTACCAATTAACAAATGGTAAAGGTCATAGCATGCACTATTGAGTTATGGATGCACGCGGGAGGTTGCTAAGCACGAAAGAAGCGTAAGAGTGGCACGAGGCGATAGCCGAGTGCGACTCTAGCTTCTTGAGTGCTTAGCAAACCTCCCAACTGCATCCATAACTCAACAGTGCACGCTATGGCCTTTACCATTTGTTTTATAACATAACATTGATACATTGGAACTACAGAAGTCCTTTTATTCAGCTACATCACAAAAAAGATGTTCGTGTGGCCTTACATGACAAGAGAAAACAAGCGCGAGAAAATTAGCACACACGTCAGCAGCTTACACCCATGGGCAAATAGTAAACGCTGAATTAACCAATCAGAGGGCGCGCTTTGCTTTAGTTATGTTATAATATATGCTTGTTTTTATCCCGACACGCGCATTTGTTTTTTAGAACTCTGGTTTAATTGGTTTAATCTCAAAACGCGCGCGCCCATTGGTTAATGTAATTTTCAATTTCAGCGGACGCGATGTATTTGTCAGGCGAGCAATTTTTGTTTTTAGATAAAGATTAGATTTGCGTGGGCTTGGTTTGGGTTTTTGAGGACATTTTCGGAAATCGGGATATCGCCCAAACACCTTGGATGTTGTTGTTGGTGATGTTGTTTTTCAATTTAAACGTCCACCATTTTGTGTGCTTTTTGTTCCGATTACGTTACTTCTGGAAAAGGAATGCCTCCCGCCATTTTCTAGCGTTATTGTGCACAACCTGTACATCTCTTTTCTGTCAACAGACCCTGATGTTTCGATCCAGCAATTATTTGGAATAGTTTTGCCCGCCAGTGTTACTTGCGCATTTCAAACTTACCCATGACACGTAGCAAGGACCAAGCTTGAACTCTCTCCGTTTGAAGCAATACGGGAAAGCTCATGTTATCAAGAAGGAGCAAGCGAAAGTGGGAAGTTCACGTGCATGGTGTACTTGTGGTACATTGCGTAAACTGGAAGTCAACAACAAAGGGACATCTGCAAGGAGCCAGGAGAGTACAAACAAAATCATGGGTGATCTGGTCTTATTCAAAAGAAAATAAGGAACCCCCAATGCAGTGGAAAGGGATGGTATTCTTAACACTGATGTACTTAACTTACCATGAAGCATCCAAGCTGAGATAGATCAGTTCACAAAGTTATACAAAATGAACCTTATACCAGGCTACTCTGATCTGACTCTAAAGCGGGGAGTAAGAAAAGGACATTTACTGCAGGAATAACCGGCAAACCAAGAGTGAGCCTACCATCTTACACAGAAAAAATCTAGAAGTGCTCTGAGAGAATCACGTTTGCAACACATCACAAACTTCTCAGATACCCAACAGGGGGCCCGTACTCGTAATTTGCGGAATGCTCAGTTAAAGTAACGATTTATAAGATTTATATGGGAAACATTGTCGGAAATATTTATTGGCCTGTATCGTTAACCAGAAGATTCCTCAAGATTCCATAAGATTGGAAAGGCTGTCATACTCGAACTAACACAAATCAAAATATGGCAGCTCGAAGTAAACACGACAAAAACCACTTCCCAAAAACACTTTCCATTGCTTGGAATTCCTTTAGTTTAGCTACACTGAAGAAACAGTGTTTCCACCACAGTTGCCTAGAGCTTCAAATAATGCCTGTGTGGACATGTTCTGGAAGTAAAGTTTATTATGCGTGTTTGTACTTGTTACAGTAATATTATAGAGTTTACTAGTGAGAAAAACAACAACAACACTAAACACTAACGCCTTTGATCGAAAAAATACGTTTGGGCTATTCATTAGAGAGGTGTTTCCTTGACTTACAACATCTCAAGGAATGAATTGTTTAGTGGAAGCCTGGGGCTTCAAAAACATTTTAAAAAAAACAATGAGCAACGTGGATTACTGTGTGGCCAGGCCATACAAGCCTCTTGCACGGTCAAGGATTACTTTGTATGAATTCTACGAAACTCAGGATGAATCTCAAAATGCCTCGGTTGACAGCGACGGGGTTGCATGAACAACGAATCAGAGTTATTGTACACGAAACCGCGATGTGGGAATCGCCAGAATTTATTCCCTTTTCCCAAGGGTGGGCATCTTGCCACTTTTGGTTGCTTCGGTCTTGGTACCTCCTTTGACCGCATCTGATGAACTTGTTTGAGGATGGCGTCACGACCGGCCCTAAAAAGAGAAAACAGTACAAGGAAAATTGGCCTCCATTCATTAGAATGCTGTTTTGAAGGAATTTGTGCGCCCAATAGCAATCTACTCCGAATGCACTTTTACTAGAAGCCTAATTAGGCTACATTATTGTGTAAACTTTGAGATCTCTGGTCTCCAAAACAACTATACAGCAGCTCAGAGGCTTTTTATACAGACATAAATTACAACTTGCAGGCTTTTTTTCCAGGGATGGACTGATGAGGTTAGTCTGTGCCAATGAAAGGTCACGTCAAAGAAAAGGATTATTCTAGCTCCAAATGGTATGTTTAGTACCTGTATGGAAATTCACGCTTCGAGGTGGCTTGTGCCATTTGCACAATTCCCTATAATTTACACATAGAATTTTGGTGACTTACGAATCACTGGATAATTTCCCATTTCCTTGACCAACTAGGCCGTGGTTGGGCATTTTCCTCGGGGTAAATGGTTAAATTCTAAACTCAGGTTGCGTTCTTTTGGGGCTATTGTTTATTCCTATTCCGGTTTCTGATTAGCGAAAAACGTGGAATACGGTTTTCCAAAAGAACGCTTATTCCGAAAAGGAACGGTTGTTGCGGAGCTGACCTGAGAACTATCACTCGGAATAGTCTGAACGGCCAAACCAGTCTGAACACGACTGACATTTCGGCTGCCGGGCACAATTTTTGCACCAAAATCGTCCCAAAGAAAGCACGTTCTGTTTACGCTGAGTCAACCGTATTCTGTGTATTCCCGGCGACCATTCCGAAAACGGAACACATCCCAAGAGAACAGGTAAACCGAGCCCTCCGTGTATTCCTATTCCGGAGTATTTTAAAAAGAACACACCCTCAGATTCAGATTGAGAACAAACATACTTGGACACTGCAGCTGAGCTAGTCTTGTCCAAAGAGGGAAGTTGAGGGCGGTAGTTCTTTCTCTCTAATTCCTGGTCATTTTTAAGGTCTGTGCCCTTCTTCAGACTGTTCAAGAAACCCATTACAACGTTAGAATCTGAAAAGAGGAAGGTTTCATAGTGTGAATTAATACGACCTTAATTTAAAAAAAATGTATTTCCCAAAAGAAATAAATGGGTTTATGTGACAGCGACGTTTCGTGAGAAATTTCATACAGCTTCAGGTCGGGACATTCTGCCGTCTGGGACTTAATTCGATAGGACCCCTTGTAAGGCAACGAAAACACGAGTTCTCTTTCGCTCGCTTCTCCAAGCAAGTAAAGATCAATCCCCCCCCCCCCCAAATTCCCTCCCCACTTTCTGCCGTTTGATATGGCGGGTGTGCCCTCGGCTTTGCTGAGAGTCCTTTATATTGGGCCTTTCCCAAGTCACTATGCTGAACGGCCATGCCCTTCAGGGCTTGGCCAAAAATCCCATATCTATGATTCAATTACTTTTGTCCCAGCAAACAGAGCTCACCCGAAGCAACACTTTGCCTAAAGTAGTTTGCTTTGAGTCAAGGAACATGAAGCATAAAGTTTACCAGGACCCCAGAAGGGCCAAACGTAATCATGTGGCAGTGTTTACGGAAAACAAAAACGTAGAACGGGTCAAACTTTCCCGCTCATCTAGGTAACTCATTGCCGTGTAACCGCACAAGTTAGAATCCAAACCTGAAGAAATCCCAAATCAAGCAGTTTCAACAAGAGGACTCTTTGGGCAGTGTAACCGCAACAAAGTCAAATTCCAGAAAATCGGGTTGTGACAAAACCACATTTAAACATTGAAAATTAAATTCAACAAATTTGACTTGCTTTCGCCAGTTTCACTTCTTTACCGTTTCCTCTGCGAAAGCTTCAAATAAACTCGCTTGTAATAACGATCTATTGGCTGTAATTTAATGAACGTAAAGTAATGGCATGGCTTAATAGTCTGGGCTGGGTTGTTCAAAAGGTGGATAACACCAACAAGCGGATAAACCAACGTCCAGCGGATAAGTGGTGGCAAAACCAACTGAGTTATCCAATAGAAGTGATCTATCCAGTGGGTAGCACTATCCACCCTTCGAACAACTAGTGCCTAGGAGGTAATTTGCTAGTTACCGTGAATAAGCAGAGTTTTCAACGTTCTTCGGATCGAACCCAAGGCGTATCGAGTGTCTAATGATTACTTAACACACGGTTAAAGAAACGCGCGTCAGGCATGTTGCACTGCAATGCGGTGAGGACTTGATAGCCCGATTGATGTAAGAGTGATGATAGTAGGTACCTGTTTCATTCCTGTTCTTTAGCCATTTGTGAATAGCAGGGATTGCTTCTGGACGAACTGCATCCAACCATATCTGCTAGGATGAAAACAAACTAATGATCAGGATCATTAAGCAAAACAGATTCTCGCCTTGAAAAAAGGCCAATTCATTATTTTTCATGGCCAAAAGAATACGGCAATAAAAACAACACTTACATGTTGGAAAAAAATAAACAAAAAAACAAGCAACCAACAAACAAAGAAATTAACTTAAAGTTAAACGTATGCAAACAAAAAGAGCATGGTGACCTTGAAATAGCGGATGCTAGTCGTGCTAAGTGGCTGGGCCAAGCGGGAAAAAGAAGTAATCCAAATCGATATTACGCATTCGATTTGTTCCATATTACATATATGATAATACAAATCACTCCGTGATACACACACATATACAAAGAACGGTGGAAGAGCTATATATGTGCAATCTAAATGCTTTGATCGGTATACCAATGAACCAATCAATGGCTGGAAACAGTAGCAATTTCTTACCCTTTCCAAGTAACCGCGATCGCCGGCCTCTAAGCAACTGCCAACGACCATTCTTTCTGCAGAGCACAAAAATGACGTCATTTTAGTAAACGATCGTGAGAGAAGTGACAGTTTCCTTTGACTATTTTCTTCCAAAATATATGGTCAATCTGACTTTCGCTGTAAATGGAGCTTAAGACCATTATTTAGTGGTTCGTTATTGTGTGACAGGAGGTTTCTATGGCCTGGAACGTTTAAGGTGCATGAAATTCATTTTATTACGAGACGCTAGTGGCTGACATGAATGGAGTTTATAGTCAAAGTATACGCCGCCTCACGTAGGGGTGTCAATAAAATCCGGAACACGGTACTTTCAGGAACATGCCAAAATCATGACAATTATCTTTTTTTTTTTTAACATAATATAAAAAATTAAAATAAAGAAATAACCAAACAGCAACAAAATTAAGCAATTAAATAAATAAGAAATTAAAATAAACTGGTATCATCTACTAGTATGAAAGAAATATATATTTAGTTAGAAGTTGGGCGGAGGAGAGATTCTTGAATACAATTCCTGCAACTGATCGGAATCACTGGAGGCTTAGCTCTTATTTAAAATGCTTAAATTGCATGTTGCGGGCATGGGGAGGGCGGAAGTTTTAGGTATTCCCAGCCCACTACCCCTGCCAGCTTTGGTCAACAAGATTCATAGTAGCGGGAAATTCCAACACCATTGACAGCCCCATATTTTTTTCCGTCTGGCTGAATAGGTCGACGACCCCCGCTATCTTGGTTTCTCGTGGCTAGTGAAATCATTGAATTGTACCTGTCCCCAGCTGCATTTTGTACTCTCCCCAGATTTCGTTTCTCGTAAGAAATTAAGATGGCGGCACTCGACCTCATCAAAATTCGATTAAGTTCTTCTCACAATCATAGAGTCATAGAGAGGATGTCCTTCACTGCGAACAACTGACAGGGGTAGCCCTTCCCCTGCCCATACTAGGAGATCATGGCAGCTTATTTAAATTTATTTATCTACGTATTTACTTATTAACTGCTCTTCTTTTGTTATGTATTTATTGTTAATTTTTTTCAAGTTTTGTATTATATATGTTTTTATATTATATGTATATATTAATTATCACAGCTGTAGCATGTTCCGGAATGTTCCGCGCTCCGGAGTTTATTGACGCCCCTAGCGTAGCAGCCATTATCCTCAATACTGAAATGAACATTCGTATTCCTCTTCGGAACTTTCGAATTCCACAAGTGGAAGTTTATACGAAAATCACTTTGATAAAGTCTGAAAAGTAATTTCATGATGTGTTGGAATAGACTGTACTCCGTCAGTGTTCAATTGACATTTTTTCCCATAAAAACAAGTTTCAGAGCTACCTGTTTTTGATACACGAAGGAAATTCAGAACCTTGAGAGCAAAATTCAAAACTGCCGCGCTGACTCGAACACTTGATTCGAATTTTAAAAATACTGGTCACTGGTGACGGAGCTTGACCTGTTTTATGAAGCAGAAAACAGCTCAGAGGGTTGCTATCTATCCACTTTCCCTTTCCCCGGCAAATGGGGTGCCGGGTCGGGGCCGGCATGCCAGCGTCGAACTCATATAAACAACTAGGTGAAGCCAGAGAATGCTATTCTGTAGAGCTTATGTACAGAATTGAAAGCGTTAGTAAAAATTTGCTGGCAAATCTTAGTTGCAAAAGTAACAGGGAATTTTCCAGCAACTGCCAAAACGATCGTTAACAAAAAACGCAAACATGGCAAGCTGAGATTGTTAAAGTTGAACTGAAGAAATGATCCTCACACTTTCTGGACAATTTAAGCAATTGTCTCTTATATGCACTTGAAAAATTCAAGTGACTTCAACGGGATTCGAACACACGAACTCTGTGATAGCTGTGCAGTGCTCTTACCAACTGAGCTATGAAGCCACACAGTTGAGAGCAGGTCAATTTGTTGGGCTTATGCGTGTTTTCCCGTGAAAGGAATTATGAATTTCTAACCCACACTTCATAGTCATCTCTTTCATTCATCATTCCTTTCACCGGAAAACACGCATGAGCCCAACAAATTGACCTGCTCTCAACTGTGTGGCTTCATAGCTCTGTTGGTAAGAGCACTACACAGGCATCACAGAGGTCGTGGGTTCGAATCCCGTTGGAGTCACTTGAATTTTTCAAGTGCATATAAGAGGGAATTGCTTAAATTGTCCAGAAAGTGTGAGGATCATTTCTAACCCGCACTTCATAGTCATCTCTTTCATTGTTAAAGTTGTTTTGCTAACGCTTTCTATCCTGGACATATCTCCAAAGTTTCCTGTCTAAGGAAACAACACCACAGGAGTAAGGGGAAGGGGTGGTCACATATAACGGCAGACGGCAGGAAGAGACATTTGCCTTGGCCCTGCTGTAGTTACTTCTCTCCTTTCACTTGAACTACTCCTTTTTTTGTCAACGTCTGTAACTCACTATCTCAAATTTTATGGCTTCAGAAGTCGTCACCTTCAGTCTACTACCACTTCCGGGACGACGTGACAAAAGCGTCGAAGGGGTTGGGCGGACTAAGGACAGGGTTATCTGAACCTCATTCCATTCAAGGCACTCAATTTCTTTTTACTTATTATAGGGAAGGACATATTTTCCTTAGTAGTACTCACCATTTGAAGCCATTCTCTCAAACAGTGATACATACGTCTGTCCTGCATCTTTTGATATGCATAATGGCGGCATAACACACTGAAAAGAAACGAGGATGAAGCGTAGAGTCGAATTGCCAATGTCATGTATCTATAAAGTACTTCGGCATAACATCAAATCGCATTGATTTATATCTCGTGCTTGAAGGAGACTCGAGAGGTATGTCGCAGCCAAAGGCAGTATCACTTACCCTGGAGTAGGTACAGGGTGTTACTTCCTTTTTGAGTTTTCCTTCATATTCGGCGCGTTGCAGGACCTTCGGCCCTATTGGCAAAATAAAGAAAAATGTTAACAAAATGTTCTGCTTGCTTTCATTAACACAAATAGAATCCTAAGCGTAAAACAACAGCTTACAGTCTACAGCAGCGCAAGCTTTTTTTATACGAGTGAGTGGAATGAACAACTATTTTTGATTATGGCATTTTCACTGCGGGCTGGCTCCGTACTCGCTCGATGTGGCGCTGTGAACAGTGACCGTGCTTAAGTTCAAAGTCGGCAAAAGAGAAGACCATGACATTCTGCCAGGCTGAAGAAAGGACACATCATCCAAACGATAATTCCATCTTCCTGTTTAATTAAAGAGTTTGTTCATAATGCAGTTGGCTGAATTATCTAGCTATCTTGTTTAAACAATCCGGGCTATCAGCACAGGAGTAGATAAGCTTATTTTTAGCTTTTGAAATTCCGGTGAAAAGTGGTTGCCATGGCTGCAAGCGCTCTCCTCAGTGCTAATACGTCCTCATGAGCAGTCAATCGAATGATTGGGTGAATTGGATGAACGTGTTCATCTTTGTTTTTTGTCGGGCAAAAAGTCGTTCCAAAAACAGCTCCGTCTACTCCTGTGTTGGCGTACGAACCCAATGGCGGAGGTGGGCGCTCCTATAAACGGGCTCCTGCTCTTACTTGATGGATAGCGAGGAACCAATGAACTGGTGTCTAGGCAAACTTCGCGTCTGCCTCCATCTGCGTCTAAAAGTACGTGTATTATCATAATCTTATTTATAATGGAAGTCAAAATCTTATCTTGTGGTCTTCCGGCACAATTGTAATAATTAGTCAGGCGCCCATGACAAGGGACGGTCATTTAGTACCCTTATTTACCCTAATTTCGTTTTCTCAGACATGGTTATTTTTTTTCTGACCAGTGTGACCACGCCATTTCCGGTCATTTCCTGATCGCAAACTTTTCACTCCATTTCATTATTGAAAGACCAAGACAACCTCCAAAACAGAAAACTTAATATTAACTTAAACTCGTAGTAGAAAATATTTTGCTCTTGATAACCGTCAACCGTCAAAGCTATCACTCCTTCCCCCACTCCCCAACCACATGGAGACCCTCAACAGTTAAACCTGTCTTGGGAATTAATTTGTGAGAAGTTTTACCTTCTCGAAGTAAAATTATCAATAACCGCATGGTCTCTTGCCTTGAAATTCAAAACTTCCTTTTCTTTGATTTCTGTTCACACAAAACAGAAAATTGAAAAATTGCAGAACCGAAGTTTTCGCGAGAAAAGCAGTTTGATACCCGTCTGTGTCAAAAGGTCGTGGCATAGACCCAGTAAGGGACTTGGAGGCTCCTACTTTTGTTTGGGCCCCCGAATTGGTTAGCATTAAATGACATAGGGTGAAGTAGATCTAGTGACCAGCGGTCAGGATTATAGGGAAAGGGGTTTAGTGGGGATCGTGCGCAGGAATCTACGTAACCCCTTTGTTATCTAATGCTGACCCGCCGAATCAGTGCATTTAGTGCATACTTACATGGCCTCCCTACATAGTCGTCGTAGAACCGCTGTCTGGTTTCTAGGTCTGACAGATTTAAGAATGCTCTTGTGGCGTCATTTGTTTTTTGATCATGCATCGGCTTTGAAGGAATCCTCCAGTTTAGAAATTTCTGCAAAAGGATAAGTGTTATGAGTACTGGATAAACTGAAAATTAATCAAAATGATGAGGGAAAACAGCCAAGCTTTGAGTTGCCGTGTGAATAATTCCACTATTAAATTGTTCTCCGTTTATTTACTTATTTTTACATGGAGGAAGAATGACCCTCGGTGATGGAGTAACCCACTACACTGCTGAATAGACAGCCTCTTTTCATAGGTAGGTCTCGTTACCTCACCAGGAATGTACGATTGACATAATCCAACAAAACCCCATTTGAAGAGGGAATCTACTGAAGCATTCACAAGCCTTAAATGAGCAAAAACGTTAGCCCTGCTGATGAGGTTACGGGCAGGGTCACTCCATGCCCGCTGGATGACCATTCCTCTGGTGTAAAAGAAGCCACAAAATAGAAGATTGACGCCTTAGAGAAGGCAAAGAGGGCTCTTCTTATAGTACGACGACCTTGTAAACAAACCTTAACAGAGAAACGGGTCTTTCTGCAAACTAGCTACTCGAATAATGAGTAAATAAATCCGCGATTGCTTATTGACATAAAGCACAGAAGTGCAGTGCAGGGTCTAGCCCTACAGACACCGATATCCACATACACAGTTGCCTCGAGTAACCACAGCTATTTTGTTCAAAGGTTTGACTCAGGTTCCATACCTCAGATGGGTGTGGTCGATTTCGTCTGGTAACTGAGCAAGGTCTGGGTAATGCCGGCTCCCCTTCCTTTCGCGCGAAGTCAATAGAGTAAGACGTTGTTTCAAAAAAGCCGATGTTTTGCTTTCTAGGGGTATTCAAATCGTTACATGCTTCGTGCTTCGGGTAAATATGATCTGATGCTTCGTGAATCTTTTTCCGCTCTCGCGCTAATGAATGTCCAGAAAATTTGAATAAGGCTGTTGCCATTTTGAGTGGTGGAGAAACTAGCATGAAAATCCACTTCCTTCGCAATTTTACGCTTGCCATAAATTAGTTAATTAACTAATTAATTTGCGCTCACTGAAACAATTCTCCATGGATACCACGTGCTATGTGCGTGCGCGAGCCCATCAACCTTAGGGTGCCTTCGACAGCTTCCAGATTTTTCTCGAGAGGTAAATTTAGGAAGATTTCTCAACAACAATTTGTCGAGAAACGATGCTGAAAGCTTCCTTTGCATTCGGATAACATCAAAGTTCTTCTAGGAGTGGTTTTTAGAAATCAACCTTCGCTTCTTATTCCGGAATAACAACAGGCAATCGAACGCACCCTGATTAATATTTTAGAATCGCGTTTATGTTTACGGAAAATTTGCTGTTTGCCAAAAATATACATAATCATTGTTAATAGAGGCCCACCCCTCTATTAACTATGATATAATTCAATGAAACTTATTTGATTGAATGGTAGTCCTGCTAGTCACATATATCAAGTTAACCTAGTACTAAAAGTAAAAAAAAAATAACCTGGAATAAGAGTATTCTCGAGGTTCTATGGGAATCAGCAGCCTGCTGTTTGCCGTAAACGTCATTCTAAATGGCTTTATTATTATAGGACTAATCCTGGTTATAAGCCTTGGTCCTAGGCCTCCCCCCGGTTGGGGCTCTGACTACCTATTAGTAGAAAATATAATTTCTGACGTTTGAGGGACGAATTAGTCGGAAATTATTATTCTGACGGCACGTTGGAGAGACTCGCGGTGCATCTCGGGTTGCTTAGGGACTACAGTTAAATCTCTCCACAACGGCCACCTTGGGGACAGAAGAAAGTGGCCGTTGTGGAGAGGTGGCCGTTATGGGGAGGTAGGGGTGTAATATGACACCATTTTTTTCAGGAAGTACCTGACATGTATATTGTGCTAAGTTCATGCTTACTGTAGCCTATAAACGCAATGCAATCTTATAGATATAGATAAAATACACAATATATAAGACTTAAATAATGTTTTGAATCAAAATACTGTATTAACAAGACGAAACGAGCAAGGTTCGTAACATTCGCTATAAGTACCGTAGACAAGTCATGCTTACTGCAGCATATAAATGGAACACAACCAAAATACGTATACAGTATCATTTAAAAGGGTAAAGAAACGAAATGTTCCGAAGACAAATATCGATTACTGAATCAGTTTGTAAACGTTCGAGTTTGGAATAGCACATACTACTACTCGTAGTCTAAAAACAAATATGTTCTAAGTATGTTCTAAAAAAAATTTTCTTACAAAAAAAGTACTGTATTTTAATCTTAAAGGAAAGACTTGCCGTGATTAATCATCGACGCACCATACAGATCAAATTTCGTGACTATTCTTGACTTTTCGTCCGTCGCTGAAAAAATTGGCCGTTGTCGAGAGGTTACTAGTGCCAGTTGAGGACGCGCTTTAGTGGCCGTTGCCGTTGTAGAGAGGTGGCCGTTGCAGAGAGGTTTAAACAAGAGGTAATGTATGGGTTGTCCGCCGGGACAAAAAAAAGTGGCCGTTGTAGAGAGGTGGCCGTTAGTGGAGAGGTGGCCGTTAGTGGAGGTTCAACTGTATTTAAGGTTTTTGGCGGGAGATCTAAGCTAGGTCGGTCAGTCGGAGTGTTCGCCCCTTTATTTTTTTTTAGGATTTCGTTTCGATTTGATCAACTCGAGTAAATTAATTGTAGAATGCCCTTTTCTCGGGGTTTCGTGCTGCTGCATTAGCGTTTTTGGCATTAGGTTGTTGGCGGGAGATCTAAGTCATTCTAGGTCGGTCAGTCGGAGTGTTCGCCCCTTTATTTTTTTTAGGATTACGTTTCGATTTGATCAACTCGAGTAAATTAATTGTAGAATCTCGTGTGAGTGTAGTCAGAATTAATATTCCGGTTATATAATTCAGGTTTTAATTCCGATATAAGCCCCTTCATTTTCTTTGCATTAGGAGACATCAAATGCATGTAACAACCTGTAGTTCCGGCCTGTGGTTTGGGGGTTTGTGGTGTTCGTTTTTTTCTGCAAATATGGAACGAATTTTTTAAAGACTTACAGTCATGACAGTGAACAATTGATTTAGTTTATTTAATTATCTGTTAGTTTAGATACATTTTTTTATATCGTCTATGCTTATGAATCATATCTTCATAAGTATAGGGCATTTAATTTTTCTCACACTAATGAAACTATACCTGAGGTTGTCATCGACTGTTTTCTTTTTTTTTCCTTCCTTCCTTCTTCTTTTTTTTTCTTTTCTTCTCTTTCTTTCTTTCCTACTCCTCCTCCATCTTCTTCTTTTTCCTTTTTACTATTTTTTTTTAATTTTGACAAGCTACAGCTGATATGCTTGTTGTGGAGGACTATTTGAGCCATGAACTATACTCAAATCAAACTAGAGAAGAAAGCGTGAAGCTTTACGTGTTTTAATCTTTTTGGACACCTTTAATAGAGCATTTTGAATTTCCAGTTAACGATTATTGACTGGAAAGGTCACTACTTGGTCTTTCTGTGGGAAACCGAACAATAGACCTCATTAGCTTGTACATTTTGTTTTCCCAATTCAGACCACGTGATATTCTCAAGGGATTTTTGTTTTTGTATTTTCAAAAATTATGCAAACATATGCACGTGCATAAAAATAAATTTGAAAGAAACTGTTCCCTAGAGTATCATCACGTGGTCTGAAATGGGAAAACAAAATGTGCAATTCAGCTTCAGCCTAGGTCATCCTCGTCCCCAGGGCTTTTATCCGTGGGACCGAGGCTTCACCACCACCTCTCCCCCACCCCCTCCTCCACTCCTTCCTCCACCCCCGCCCCAACCCCACCCCTGCAAACTATATGACCGAGTTTGGGTTGGGACTCAGCCAATGGTGACGAGGCAAATTACCAAGCACGCCCACGTGTACTGATAGCCAGCGGCATACTTTATTATTATTACTATAAACACAATATCTACAAGATGGACGCCGTCGAGGGTGCCTCGACGTACATCGCTAAAATTCAATTTTCAGAATTTTCGGTGAGTTGTGGCTTGGAAAGGGTACAACAACAACAACAGCAACAATTTTATTCCCACTGGACGAAAATTTACAATAGTAATCCTGCACAACCCGCGGGTAGCAAGGGTAATCGAGGCGGGTTGGGCTTACATGTCACTCAGCAAGATAAACCATTTTGGTGATAAAATGAACATCGCAGTGAGCTAAGGAACTTTTCTGCTGTGGTCAAGAAACCTGAACAAT
>BLFK01000748.1:1270310-1277721 GCA_014634185.1 Astreopora myriophthalma
CACGACCTCTTGCGATGCCGGTGCAGTGCTCTTACCAACTGAGCTATGAAGCCACGCAGTTTGAGAGCAGGTCAATTTGTTGGGCTCATATATGTTTTCCCATGAAAGGAATGATGAATGAAAGAAATGATTATGAAGTGCGGTTTAGGAATGAACTGAAGAAAGCTTCATCGCTCAGTTGGTAAGAGCACCGCACCAGTATCGCAGAGGTCGTGGGTTCGAATCCCGTTGAAGTCACTTGAATTTTTCAGATGCATATCAGAGACAATTGCTTAAATTGTCCAGAAAGTGCATAAGGATCATTTCTTCAGTTCATTCCTAAACTGCACTTCATAATCATTTCGTTTATATAGTTTTAATATATTATTATATAATTATTATTATTTTATGATGTTTTAATAATTTTATAATTATTTAATGACAAATTAAAGCCTCAGATGCGATTCAGGTAGGATCTTATTAATCCCACCTTTGGTCTTGGCATGGGCTGGCAAGATTCCACCAGCTATTGTACGTCACCCAATATGCTGGTCATGGGTTTCCTGCATGGGCCCTAATGACAATCCCATTCAGTTTGAACAAAAAGAAAAAGACAAAAACAAAGTTATTGAAACTGTACCATATGACAAACCCCACCTGGGATGTTACATTGTCGTTGTCTAGAGTTAAACACAAAGTAGTTAGCCTTTGGCTAAACTATTATTTTTGTGAAAAACAAATGTAGGGTGCAGAACATGTACCGGTAATTGTGTTTTTCTTCATGACTTAACATTGTAAGTTGCACTTGAGCAAATCAATCGATCGACTGATTGATCAATAAATGAATCAATCAATCAGTCAATCAATCTGTCTTTTATGTAGTCAGTGATGAATTATTAAAGCAGGGATTCTCTTTAGGGCTTAGAGATTGGGTAATTCTTTGACAACTTTTCCAACATCTCTGGTTAAATTTTGATTGCTTGAAGGGATCCTCTTGCGCAATTAAAAATCAGCAACAAGGTTGCTTACTTTTCATAATCAGCCTTGCTCTTATAAAGTTAATAAAACCTGAGTAAACTTGTAGGAAAAGAAGCAGACAGACAAATAAACCACTAAAATGAATTGCATGTAGTAAATGTACGTGGGCATGTTTGTTTGACTTTTATCAATATTTTTTTGTGTTGGTTAAAGTTCATGTAGGTATATGATTGTTGAGTGTTGATGTTTGCTCAACCAATTCTGTAACACCAATGAAAAAAAAACATAATAGTTGATGAAAAACATAACATGAAACATAAAAGGTTGAATATTTTTCAATACTTTGCAAAAGTTTGAGAGTTCTCTCATGGAAGAGACTGCCATGGTGTTATTTTCAAAAGGGGTGACATGACACTCTTTTATGAATTGAGAAAAACAACAAAGGAGAGAAAATCATGGAACATAATATTATTTCTAAAACATACCAGCTCTTAACAATGTACCACCTGTTAATATTTTTGCAAGCTAGCCTTTATAATTATGTGCAAAATTTGGGTGTTAAGTGCAATTAATAATTAATGACATGTCACTGGCAGACTGAAAATACCTGCAGATTTATAACAGACTGATTCCTTTTGCATGCAGAAAATTTGAGTTAAGGTGCTTTAGAAATCAGCTATTTTCTTGATTTGTGGACCATTATGAACTGCTCTAGTGCAGTGCTGTACAAGAAGCATTGGATGAGGAATTATTGAGGCAGTTGATTTGACATAGGATTTCTAATAGAGCTGTTAATCATGGAAACGATTCCAGATTTCACCTGGGACGTTTTCAATACTTGCTTGGATTTTGATATTTTTGAAAATTGTTTTACTTGGCCATTCAGGTGAGTTTAATTACCATTTACCAGGTATTTTTATACAATTTGATAATTATATTGTAGTCAAAGGTTTGTTAATTGAGAGCAGAGGTAACAAATGTGTATGGTAAACGTTTTGGCATGTGTAGATCATGTTGTGTTGTTGTTTGGTGACGAGAATTGGGCAGTTGCTTCTACCACAACATTTAAGTTGCAGCAAGTTACATACTCACCGTTTGGTATTGAAACACTGATAGCTTGCATTATATTTGAATTGAACGCAGTGGTTCTGTTTTCAAGTTATGTGAAAAAGAGGGTAGTATTGCCTTTGAATAGTTATAAAACAGTGCCGATTGAGATTAAACTGTACTTCAAAATCCTTTAATTTCTAATGTGCCCAACCGCTGTTTGATTTCACATTATACTTTACGTACTGTTGTAGACGGGTATTTTATTGTCATTTGACAGAAATGACATTATCTAGGGCCTTAATAATTACCTGAAATATGATTTTACACGACCAGTAATTCCATCCTAGATTACAAACGAGGAGGAGGTGTCTTGTTTTACGTATAAAATAGATTAAATTTCAAGAGTTACCAAAAGTATTTAAGCAGGGTGTGATAATGCCTATATATTTAAGGGACTTACCACGCAAAGAATGCCAACTAAGGATAAGACCTTTTCTTACAAATTGTCTTATACAATGTACTGTTTCCAGGGCTCGAAATTGCAACCGATACGGGCGCCAAGCAATGCGCCTAACATTTCCTAGGTGGCGACTAAAAATTCTGGTCGAGTCGCCACCTTGGTGACTAAATTCTCATACGATTTAGATTAAAAATAACCAGGTCAAGTCTGCAAGTACATTACATGTACCATGTCTATTTTTACTTTCGTCTTGAGAAACAAAATGGCAAACTTACACAAACGAAGTCATTTTCAATCGAACAAACCAATTTAAAGTGATTGCCATTTCTCCTTTTTACTGCGAGCACAGAATTTTAAGTAGGTACTTCATACATCACGCATTATAGTAAATCCAGTTTTGTGGTACTTACGGACGCAGCGGCCGTCCATGATGCACGTGCGTTAACGTTTAACTATGCAGAATCCATTTGTAGGTAAGGCAGCTCTTATCAATTGGGTGTCTTTATATCGGAAGTCCCGTTTAGTCTAATTTGGAAAGAAATAATATTATGTGGACACTTGTTACATTGGTAGTCTTGGTATCATTTACATTGGTACGGTACGCTTCGGTGATTTTAGATAAGGCCTCGTGACAAGTTTTGAGCTTTCATAAAACTTTTGACCAGCGGACTCAGTCAGTGAAAAGGCAAAGATCTGGTGATGAATACTATCCGCCATGTTGATTTCTTCCAAGACCCAATCTAGATGTGCAGGAGGTGTTTGCCCGCATAGCGGCTAAAACAATGCCTAGAAATAGTGCGTTTCAACTAGGTTTGAAAAAAGAAGGAATATTCTTGTAATATATGTATAAATTTCTTTGTAAATGAATAAATTATTTGTGTTGGTTGCAAAACGTCAGAAATGAACGATCTTTTAAGGTTATCACTAAGGTCAAACGGCTATTTAAGTTTGAGTTTATAAACTGGCGACTAAACATTTACCGCTGGCGACTATTTTTCCCCCACTTGGGCGCCAAAAGGCGACTAAGATTTTTTTTTTAATTTCGAGCCCCGGTTTCATTTGAATGATGGCTTCAGCTGTGAGACTTCAGCAAAAAATCTTCTTTTAGTCATCCCGGTACCACCGAAGAACGTAGACATTTAAAGCTTTGTGGTAATTATATTGAGTTAAGGTACATGCAGGCCCACAAAGCTCCATACGGCTGTAAGGCCACGCCTTTATACCTGCCAACTTTTTCTGAGATATAGGCGTGAGATTTTTATCCTGGGAGCGCTGAGATTTTTTAAGACGACACGATCATTTCCGAAGATTCCCGAAGTCGTCCGAAGAAGTCCGAAGACGTCCGAAGTCTGCCGAAGGCGAAGTTATCGAGAAAACGCTTAGCCACAACGACCGACGTTAGTTAATAACATCAGCGCTTGAAATTGGCCCGCAAGCGTGAGCCGGCGTGAGATCGATGTTTTCAACCCGCAGGCGTGAGACTCACGCCTAAGGCGTGAGAGTTGGCAGGTATACGCCTTTTGTCTCAACCTTTCGACGCTAAGTCTATATGGAGGCAGCGTGGCCGAGTGGTTAAGGGGCCGAACTTGTAACCACTGACCACTTGCTGGAATTGGTAGTCCCTGGTTCAAATCCTTAGCTGCGCTTGTAAATAATCGCCAACTCGTCCACCAGCTGGCATTCTTAACTGTGTTAAGTTCATTTGTATAATTTGTTTCATTGGCCCTGGGAAGCCCCACAAGGGGAGTGCTCAATTAAGTAATAATGATGTTATTGTTATTATTATCATTATTATTATTATTATTATTATTATTAGATAAAGGGATAAAGATGTTTAATCGACACATTCTCGCATTAAAAATGAATTGCAATGTGTTTACAAGATTCAGGAAATTACAATAAACCTTATTGGACTGGGTTTACAAAACAATTAAAAATTATAAAACCTACAAGAATTACATAAATTTCAATCGTAACAACTAAAAGAAATTATACTAAGAATTAAGTTTAAATTTAAACGTTTAACAATTAATTTTAAAGGATGTTGCGTTTGCCATTAAGACAGTACTAGGGAAAAAGCTTCGCCTAAAACGCTCGGTTTTACATTTAAAAGACGTCAAAGCGGTAGAGTTTCTAAGGGAATAGTCATGGGCAGTAGACCTTATCGGGGTGAGGTGTTTTGACAAGGGTCCGCCTTGTTAAATTATTATTATTATTATTATTATTATTATTAAATAATAATTATTATTATTATATCAACCGTTTCTGTAGAAAGGACTTCTTTGTCAGAGACCGTGAATACTAATGTATGAATATATGAATACGGAATGGTGGAGTGTCGGGTGCCCTAAAACTCGGCAAGTAAGCAACTGGACACATTAACACGTTTTTTCTGTATGTGCCCCTAAGTTATGGAACTGCCTTCCTAACTATATTAGGTGTAGCCCCAGTGTCAGTGCCTTTAAGTCATCTCTTAAAACTTATCTTTTTAAACGTTAGTTTATTTCTTAGGTTATGTAAGTTTTATTCTATTTTCTTCTTCCATTGTTAAGCGCTTTAGAACTTTTGTGTAAAGCGCTATATAAATAATGTTATTGTCATTGTTGTTATTTATTATATTTGTGGCTTACTGGTACTCTTCTATGGAGAAACAGAAGTCTGATCTGTCAAGTGCGACAGCAACAGTGTTGGATAACTGAAATAGGAATGCAGTGAAGTAAATTCAAACTCTAAAGTCCTTTTTATTAACTATTTCTCATTCCCAGGCTATTGAGGTTTGATGACAATGAACCAGGGCGACTGCTCAAGCAACCTCCAGCTGCTTTCCTGGAAGCCGACTCGGCCGAGGTAACGCCATTTGGAGATTTTCATTGCACTAGCTGCAGGATTTCGAGAGCGGTTTTCAACTGAGTGTCCAAAACTGACCAAAACCAAAGTAATTTACGATTTGGTTTTAACAGCCTATCAGAACGCGAAGTAAGAAAACGCAGCAGGCGGCGAACGCGGGAAAACGAGAGCGAGTTTTAGTTAGTATCTGATTGGTTGAACGGTTTGCGTACGTTTTTGATTCAAAAGCAGTCGCGTAATTGGCCATTTTTGAGTTCGCGTCAGCCTCTTTTTCAAAGCGAGTCTAAGTGCGAAAGTTTTGTGAGGGTAATCAGTTTTATTTTGCATATGGATACAAATGTATTTTCATAACAAAGACTTCGCACTTAGACTCACTTTGAAAAAGAGGCTGAAGTGAACTCGCAAAAATGGTCTATTATGTTCGACACTCAATTGAAAATCACTGTATTTTGTAAAAACAGAGTCTATCTGGGATTTCTTCTCATGGCAACCGTAAGATTTCCATTTGGCGTTGGGACTAAAACATCACAAACTGGACTGACTGAAATCGCACATGAGGCTTGCGATTGCAAGGGACCAATGGGAAATTCCATTGCTGGCCTGCGAGGGAGTCTGTTCCCAACGGCAACACTTCTAACTGTGGTGATTAACTAATGACCGAGATCCCAAGCGCCTGGTTCCCACCTGCGACATGGCGCGGAATATAGTAGCATCGTCACGAACAGAGATAAGATCAAGAAGACACTAACAAACTGAGCAGTTGTATCCGTCCATTCTATTCCTGTTATTTGTTCATTTTTTTTTTGTGTACAGAGCAGTCATAAACATTGACATAGTGCATTTTAATTTTGCGCTCCTTGTCCTTGTTGTCGTTATCGTTTTAGGGACCTCGACGACAACGAGAACGTTACCGGAAAATATGAATTCGCATTAATCCAGCTTGTTCGCTATGTTAAAATGTGTGCCAACTGTCCATGAATTAAGTTGGCATAAACGGCGTTGATATTAAGGGGGGAAAAAACGAACAAAATTATCGTCATGTGCAAAGTCCTCCATTTGGCAATTTCACGTCGTCGTTTTGGAGAGGACGGCAAAGAAATGGAGCAAAATAACAAACGCACGTGCAGAGCTCTCATGCAAAGCCCTTGTTTTTACTCATAAAACTGATTGTTGCTTGGTATTCTCGTCATCATTGCTTAAGCTTAGTTCCCACTCGTGCGATAACCATAAGCACAAGCAACATACGCAAACGCAATAGTGTTTTGCTCATTAGCACCTTTTCTTAGGACAAAAGACACTAATCAACAACAACACTTTAATGCGTGGATGCGTATGTTTTTTTTTTTGTGCGAAGTGGGAACTAGGACTTATAGGGTCCCCACTAATTAGTATGCCGCAAGTGTGAACCAGGCTTTATTCTTCATTTCTCTTCTTCAATTTTTTTTTTTAATACTGCTTTTGGTTGCTCTAGGTTGATATAAACGAGCCACGCCTTCCGCCTGAGGTAGTGTACATGTTAAAGAGCGTTCGGTGAGTGTATTTCGGTCACTTTTGATCATTGCAGTGCTGTTTTTTCTTCTGGCCTTTTATCATAACAAGCAAGTCTTATAGCGAGAAATTAGGAATGTGCATATGGTTCTTTGAATTTACAGGGTTTTTGGACATTTTGAGAAGCCTCTTTTCTTTGAACTTTGCAAGTATATCCAAACAAAGTTTGTACCAGCCAACGCCCTTCTTTTCCGACCAGGACAGGTGGGTTGTCATGATCATTTTTTTTTTCCATCACCACCACCACAACAACAACAACAACAACAACAAAATGACGACAACGACGACAACGACAACAAGAGCCACGACTGCAATCACAACTACCTTTTTTAAGCAGTGTAAATTCATTTTCTTTTAAGGAGTGTAGCATTTCACGCGAAACGGCCCTTCAACCTTTGTCACTTTCACTATCATCGCGTCCTAGCCTGGCTCCCGATCGTACCGAAAACAGCGTTTTATGGGTGAGCTAGAGATGGCTTAAGTAGCGTCACTGCGATTGGTTTCAGTCTAAAGCCATTTCAAGCGTTTTAGTTTGAACACGAAACTACA
>BLFK01000748.1:1278946-1316095 GCA_014634185.1 Astreopora myriophthalma
GGGGGGGGAGAGTGAACAAAATTATCGTCATGTGCAAAGTCCTCCATAAAACTTTAAATCTGGCAATTTCACATTGTCGTTTTGGAGAGGACGGCAAAGAAATGGAGCAAAATAACAAAGGCACGTGCAGAGCTCTCATGCAAAGCCGTTGTTTTCACTCATAAAACTGATTGCTGCTTGGTATTCTCGTCATCATGGCTTAACCTTAGTTCCCAGTTGTGCGATAACCATAAGCACAAGCAACATACGCCAACGCAGTAGCGTTTTGCTCATTAGCACCTTTTGTTAGGACAAAAGACACTAATCAACCACAAAACTTTAATGCGTAGATGCGTATGTTTTTTTGTGCGAAGTGGTGACTAGGCCTTGTAAGGTCCCTACTAATTAGTATGCCGCAAGTGTGAACCAGGCTTTATTCTTCATTCCTCTTCATTTTTTTTAATTTTATTTTTTTGATACTGCTTTTGGTTGCTCTAGGTTGATATAAACGAGCCACGCCTTCCGCCTGAGGTGGTGTACATGTTGAAGAGCGTTCGGTGAGTGTATTTCGGTCACTTTTGATCATTGCAGTGCTGTTTCTTCTTCTGGCCTTTTATCATAACAAGCAAGTCTTATAGCGAAAAATTACACATGTGCATCTGGTTCTTTGAATTTACAGGGTTTTTGGACATTTTGAGAAGCCTCTTTTCTTTGAACTTTGCAAGTATATCCAAACAAAGTTTGTACCAGCTAACGCCCTTCTTTTCCGACCAGGACAGGTGGGTTGTTATGATAATTTTTTTTCCATCACCACCACCACCACAACAACAACAAAATGACGACAACGACGACAACGACAACAAGAACCACGACTGCAAACTTTTTTTTTTAAGCAGTGTAAATTCATTTTTTTTAAGGAGTGTAGCATTTCACGCGAAACGGCCCTTCAACCTTTGTCACTTTCACTATCATCGCGTCCTAGCCTGGCTCCCGATCGTACCGAAAACAGCGTTTTATGGGTGAGCTAGAGATGGCTTAAGTAGCGTCACTGCGATTGGTTTCAGTCTAAAGCCATTTCAAGCGTTTTAGTTTGGACACGAAACTACAACACTAGTGTCTAAGACAATCTTCGTTCATTCCATTTTCGGCGCGCGACGAAACCGGAGACGTTTGTTGTTGTTGTTTTTTTTCCGTGAACTTTGCCCCGTTTACTAGGGATAGCCCGGTACTCCAACGAACTACACTCAATCAATAGACTGGACTGAGTTTAACCATTTTAGTCCTCACGCGTATTCGCTTAGTTACAGCGGGTGTGTAAAGAACCACACACTGGTAACCTGACTGAACCGAAATCCTACTTCTTACAACACATCCTATATATTGTGATTGGTCGTCGCTAAACACTTGTGAAATGGTTATTCAAGTTTGCATCAATCATAAACCGATCGATGTCTGGAAATCACTAAAAGACAGTGTGTGGACCTTGATAACAAATGACAATCTTTTAACTATAAATATTCATTGTCTTGTGATTTGATGTCTGCACTTATCTGACAGCTGTCACGCAAGAAACACGGAGTCCCCGACAGTTTTTGGCCCTTAAATTTTGATGCGCCGTTCTCGTTGCCGACGCTGGTGTCAGTGTGGCTTAGAATGCCATCTTTTTTTTTCCTTTTTGTTTCCCAGACCGATGACAGCATTTATGTGGTGCAAAGTGGAAAACTCTGTGTCTCGATCGTTGAAAAGGTTGGTATCAACATATTTGGTGTTCGGGCTTTTGATTTTTAAGTGTTGATTTACAAATTTATTGATTTGTTGATGTATTAATTTATTGATTTATTGATTAATTGATTGACTGATTTATTTATTTTTGTAGTCGAGGGAGGGGAGGCTGTGCAAAGTGGCCATCGTGTTATTGTTCTATTGTTTACATTCAAGTAAGCCCCTCTTGCCTCGCTCTTAAGCTCAAAATTACAAAACGGATATTTTACCTTGAGCAATTAAAAAAAGGGGTCAATATGAGTGCAAACAAGAGGATACTAAAATGGAGGCCATTTTGGAATAAGGCCCATGATGCGTTGTTGTAATGGAGTCTTTGTCTTTAACAGGATGGTACAGAAGTTTGCATGAAAGAAGTACCTCAAGGAGAGAGTATTTACAGCGTGCTGAGTATACTGGATATTCTCACGGTAAATTTGAAGAGCGAGTTTTGAACGTAATTCTTGTAAACTCTATAGATATTGCCGCGCACGAGCGTCAACGCCGATTAATAGTCGGCGAGGACGATGAGTGTAATGTTGAACCCATTTAGCTAAAATTTCGGTCTGCAAATTCCGGACAGTTTCCCGCACCATACCAATAGTCACGACAAGCAAAACAAAAACAGAACAAAAGAAAACACAACAAACAAACAAACAAACAACACATCAGGTGATGGTGGAGGACGCAGTGTGCGGTCGAAGAGCAGAAATGGCCGGAATTTCGTGCAAAGGAAACGGTCCTTTCGGTTCAGACGTGAACGTGAAAAGTGGAGTACATGCCTAGATATTCCGTTGTCCCGGATGTCTTCCGTTTGATACGCTTGTTCCAGTTGAATTCGAGCCCAGGCCGGCGTGCCCAAAGGTCCGGACATGCTTCCGGAACCGAAAAGCAAATACCCGGGCACGGTGTGCTGTGCATGAGATTAGGTTTTGAGAAACTTTGCAAGCTAAAATGTTACTACTTTGAGAAATATAGCGCTCTTAGCTATGTTTTCAAGTTGACCACCAACCTACTGAGAACGGAACTGAAAAATACTTCTCGGCGGCCTGCCCGGAAATTCTTATGGCCCCAGTCGTTCGATGTGTGCCAAAAGATAGCGCTATCCGCTGTAAATCACTATCTGCTGGATAACTCAATTGGTTTCTCTATTGCTTGCCCACTGGATAGTGATTTATCGGGTGGATAGCGCCATCCACCTTTTGAACAACCTAGACCAGGAGGTTTGAAGAACGGACCCTAGAAACGGAAAATTGAGAGGTCTTCGTTTTCACAGATATGGCACTTCCCTGTTATTCAGTTTTGGCCGCTGAGATAAACTAATCAATCGTTGCTTGAATTCATATTATATTGCATTTACATTTCTATTCTTTTTGCATTCACTTGTGCCGCATTGTATTCTACTCGACTACACCAGTCGTCTATATGTTGTATCTTGTCTTTAGGGCTACCCTATGACCATACCGCAAATATGCTGCAGGGCGGTTGTGGACACCCATGTTCTAAGGCAAGTAGAGAAATCACGTGCTTGGTGTCTTGTTATCAACATGGGACGCGGCGTTATATTTAGAACGTCACACTCAACGTTTTCTTAATATATATTTGTAGTTTCTGTGGACAAGAGACCTGGGGCCCGTTTCTCGGAAGTCCCGAAAATTTTACGGGCCCGAAAAGCAATTTGTGAAACTGCGATCCGCTTATTCTGAAAAGCTGGTCTTTTAACATGATTTCAAGATAAGAGAGAGCAAACTATTTGCAAACTTTCGTGGCTTAAGACGTCTTTCGTTTCAAGATACGGAGGGAATTATGGCTCCCGAAATACACCCGAAATGTTTCAGGGCTTTCAGAGAAATCAGCAAAATGTTGGGTTGGGTAAGGTGGAGTTGTGTACCCATTCGGTGCACTAGTTAGGGGCAGAAAGTATACTCAGACTTGCCGCATACAACTGTAAGCTGGTTAAGATCGGGGTCGTCTCCAGTCAGCTGTAGCCAGTCAAGGATTTGGCCTCACTTTTGGACTCTTCGTTGCAGGCTTCCAGGAAAAGCTTTTCAAACGGTCTTTGAGCAGCATCCGGATTCTTTGGTCAGAGTTGTCCAGGTTTGTGATGGATCCTGTTGATTAACAGGAAATTGTTTACAAACCAATTTCCACTTTCTGCGAATGTAATGACATGGTTTTGATTGCAAGGTTCACAAAGGTATTAAGATTTTAAAATTTCAAAGCTAAAAATTAAATCCACGTTCATTCTACAGGGTTCGTTCGCGCCTTGTAAACGTGGTCAATCATTTGAATTTTGCGAACGATTTTGAAGGCCTTGCAAGTGTTTGAAACTCTTTTAAAATTCATTCTGGCCTTCGAAAGTCCTTTACTTTTATTGAGTTGGAATGAATTACGTTTTAGAGTTTGTAAAGGAAACTTATTTTCTACTTCCTGAACGCGAATCGTTTAATTACCAAGTAGGTAGTTCTTTAGTAACTGGTCGCGACCGTAAAGTAGGGTAAGAGTAAAGCAAACAACCTTTATGCATTTATACACGGTGATATTTAAAGCTTCAAGCTTGTGGGTCCGTGTATAGAAACAAACATTCAAATAAACAGAACGACGTTAAGAAATCCAACGTACTCTTATACAAGATGGACCCCGACCAAAAGAAACAATTTCTGTCAGAATATTCTCATCTTTCCTGTTTTTGCAGATAATCATGGTTCGCCTCCAGCAAGTTACGTTTATGGCGCTCCACAACTTCCTGGGGCTGAGTTATGAGTTGATAGCGAGCGTAAGTACTAAGCTTGTATGATTGTGTTACTGCCGACAAGCACTAGTCTACTAAAGTATGCAATGCAGATTGTCAATCATACGTTTTCGCTGGCCCTTTTAAGGGCCATTGTTATCGGCCATTGTTAAAACAATGCGATGAATTTGGACCGGAGCTTTTTACCTCCAACCCCGAATGGAGAATGCAGGGTCCGTGCGGGTCACGGAAAACCAGGAAAGTCGTGGAATTAAGGAATTTCATTTTCCGGGCCTGGAAAGTTTAATTGTGGGGCATGGAAAGTCTTGAAGAATACTTTTGCACGGTAGATAAATTATTGCAGATGTTGAAGCAAGGACAAAATAAATTGAAGACGAGTTATGTCAGAAAATACTCTAAAAACCAATTTTCGAAAGTGACAGCTAAACTTTAGGTCATGGAAATCTGGAAAAGGTCATGGGAAGTCATGAAATCTGAACTTTTAACTTCTAAGATGTAGGCAGTGACGCCATCTGAAATCCGCTTATAACGTCATCACGAACACCTTAAGCGTGCGCAGTGTGCACCCATGGGCAAATAGTTAATGCTTATTTGACCAATGACAGCGCGCGCTTTACTTAAGGTACTTTATACTCAATAAAGCAGCGGTCCCCCTGCTTAAAGAGAATATATGTAGTTTTGAACTTTTCTGTCAAAATAATAAATTCCCGTGGGTATTTGAGCCATCCGTGAGTTCGCGACAGCCTCTTTTTCAAAGTGAGTCCAAGTGCGAATGCTGCATGATGGTAATTACTTTTACTTTGCATAATGAAAGGCCTCGCACTTAGACTCGTTTTAAAAAGGAGGCTGAAATGAATCGGAAATGGCCTATTGAAAACCGCAAATTCATTATTATTTTGGTTGTGTGCAGAATCCAGGTTCTCGTCGCCGACCATCGATCTATGGCATCACAAGTAATACAGTAAAAGGCAAGAAAAGTGAAACGGAAGAAAGTCAACCGAAAACAGAAAAGGAAGTTCCAGAGGAGTACGAGTGTGGCGTTAAGAATGCAGTGAAGAGTGACACTACAACTCATGAATCAAATGATCTCATCAAGGATAAAGTGGATAATATAGGTAGATATATTGCAACAGGCCACTATCTCCTTCGCAGCTTATACAACTGAATCTGGCCTGCTACAGTCACACAACGTTAGCCGTCAGGCGACCAGAACTGAGCCTTTTGTTTTTTAATAGTAGGAAGTATTTTCGCCTTACTGGAGCGAATCGTCTCTATCGGAGCACAAATGTGGCAGCGTCAAGATAGAATTGTATTTGTAAGATAAGTCGGCTGTGTCATATGTATTTTTAGGTGAGCCGCGTGGGATCCTGGGTAAAGAGGGGAGCAAGCCAATGCCTGTCAAGAAACCTTTACATCGGAGTGTTAGTTTCACGGAGCCTGAGCACGAGCCAAAGGTGGAAAAACAAATTGGACGCTGCAAGTCGGCCGCTACCCTGGAAACCATGGCAGGGACTGGACACGATTCAGAAAATCTTTCAGGTGACTAATCTTCGTCAGTGAGGGTTATCTCTGGGCCAGTGTTTATCGAGCTGTCAGTTGCAGAACGTAAGGCTACCCCCCCCCCCCTCCCCGATTAATAATCTTGAGTGCGTTACCCAGCGTTTGAATTAAACTGTGACCTTTTTTTCTTAATTACTTGTAGACATCATCCTTTCGCTGTCAGATTTTGACGCGGCACTGGGTCGAGCGCGCGTACCTCCTATCCCAGAATCCCCCAGTCGATCTGCCACGTTTGATTTGGAAATGAGTGACAGCGAAGCTAGTCCCACGTCCTTGGAGGGGCGATTTGATTTTCCGTGCGCTCCCGTGAGTGAGGAACCGTCCAAGAAATTCCTTACCATGGACCCAGAGGAGGAAGATAAGATGATGAAGACGGCCGCTAGTGAAATTGCCAAGAGTCTCGATTTACCGGTATGCTATACGCAAAGTAAAAGGCGCTACAATAATTCGCAGCAGAATGTTATCTCGATTGTAAAGAAGAAAACTGTGTACAACTTGAAATGTGAATAAGTGTGATCCAGGAATCAATAACCAAATTATGAGCGACCTTTCCATTTGGCTGCTAGTTCGGATACGAGTACGAGTTTTCCGTTCTGAGCAAGCTCGCTTGGAAACATTTTAACCTCAAGACTTAATGCGCATGCTCCAAACGTAGTTGTCTTCGCACCACAATCTAAAGTTGGCGTAGGGGAGCAGAGTTGGCGTTGTGGTGAGAGCACTCGTCTCCCACCAATGTGGCCCGGGTTCGATTCACGGACTAGATGCCATATGTGGGCTGAGTCGGTTGGTTCTCTTCTCTGTTCCGGGAGGTTTTTCCCCGGGTACTCCGGTTTTCCCCTCTCCTCAAAAACCAATGTTTGATGTTTGATTTGCTTCTTTGATTTGTTATTTGTCGAGCGTTCATACATTAGCCCCTGGCTCGGGAGACAGGGCAACCACTCCCTACGCTTTTGACGTTAAATAAAGTTACTAAAAAAAGTCGCTATTTTCCCTCATACAACAACATGGCCACTCACTGTTTGAACATGTCACTCGGCTGTATCCACATGATTTGCTTATTTTTCAGGATTCTTCGCTTCTAGAAGGCATTCTTTCCATAGCAAGTATTCCATCGGGTACCATCCTCATGAAACAAGCTGATGCGGTAAGCAAATGCGCAGTTCCCAGACAATATGTGAGTGAATGAATGAATGAATGAATTTATTTATTTATTTATTTATTTATTTATTTATTTATTTATTCATTCATTCATAGCAGTGTTCGATACCTCCTGAAAAAGCTTCTGACATCGTTTCGACACATATTTGTGCCCCTTCCTCATAACTTTCCATTGCATAATCCAAGTTAAATACGAGGCAGACTTAAAGACTTGAAAAGTTGAAGTACTAAACCTATATTGGTTGCGCTAATTTTTGTATACGCAGGTTCAGATGTTATAATTTGCGTCATCGGTGGCCAGGGCCCTGCGAGGATGTCACTAGCAGCGGGGCGGCCGTCTCAAACGCCTGTAAAGTGAGGGTCATCTCCACCTCGCTGGGCGATGGATTCTATGTCACTGCCTCACTTTAACTTTCGTGCCTGCCACCTTGTGACTTCGGCTGCATTCAACTGAGCTTTTATATTCGCCATGAGTCGAAATTGTGGAAGAACTAGTTGCATTGCCCAAGAATCAATAACCAAATTCTTAGCGACCTTTCCATTGGAATAGTAGCCGATTTCTGAGCACGCGCACTTGGAAAAAAATTCGGCCTCAGAACCTAATGCGCATGCTCCTAAATTAGTGGCCATCGTACCCCTGGGATGATCGTTTTGCTTCATATTTGTGTCCTCTCCTTATAATTTTACTCTGAAGCCGTCACCATCCTTACCAGACTTGGCCCCGATGATTGTCTTTGCCATAGTTGGTTTGCACGTTACGTCATCGCTGCCATGTTGGTTGATGAAAACAGTAGATCATCATCTCTCATTAGCTCCCGTTCACCAGCACTTGTACATTTCACCGTTGTTCTCTGTGTCTGTGGAGATTGGTTGCAAACCAACTGGAATGCCATGTATACCGCCATTATGAAATACTTAACCCTGTTGTTGTTTTTATTTTGTTGTCTTATTTACAGGACTGCAGCTTGTACTTTGTTGTGACTGGCTCGCTGGAAGTGACGCAGAAAAGCCTAAGCGGTGACCAAGAGGTTAGTTGTATGCAGCTGCACCATTAAACCATTGAGTGGATCCGCCTTTATCACAGGCCACCATTTTGAGTTCCGAGAGACCGAAAGCTTTCGTTTTTACACGCCGAAACTAGTTCCCATGCTCATCTTGGGGTACGAGATTTATTGTTCCTCGCTAACATGGCTGCAGCGTGAAAAAAGCCCATGAGGTGATTTCCTTCTCGATCCATCTCTCCGAGGCGTTACCGGTTTGATAGCTTTGAGCACGAGTATTTGTGGGCCGGCAAATAAAAAAAAATGCAATGAAAGTACACAGTCATCTAGTCGAAATAAGAGTTTAAAAGTAAAGCTTAAAATCTGGCCAATCGGTTGTTGGTGTAGGCAGCGTAGCCTAGTGGGTAGGGCATCGGACTTGTAATCTGGAGGTCTCGAGTTCAAGTCCTGCTCTGACCACTGGCTGCATGGAATTGTTCTATAGCTGGGCAGTCCCTGGGTCAACTTCTCAGCTGCGCTTGTAAATAGCCAACTGGTGTGTGTCCAGCCAGTTGGGATTCTTAACTTTGTTTCGTTGATTCGTATCATTTGTTTCGTGGGCCCCGAAAAAGCCCCGTCAAGGGGAGTGACTAATTGAGTATCCATTCTATTATTTATTTATTTATTTATTTATTTATTATTAAGCAGACACTTGAAATTTGAGGAAAGAGAGGGAAAAAGAAAAAAGGAAAAAAAGATCTTAGTGGCCCTTTATTAAGAGTGCATCCCGATAATGGGGTTAAAATCATGACAGTTATATTTTCTGGCCTTGGTTTTGCAGTATCACCTATACACCGCCCTGCCTGGGGAATTTGTCGGTGTCTTGGCAGTTGTAACTGGAGAACCTTCTTTCTTTAACGTCAAAGCAACTAAGCAGTGTCACGTGGTGATCATTAGCAAAGCAAATTTCTACAGGTAAGGAAGATGAAGCATTCACTGAATTTCTCATTTTAGTATTGTTATAGAGTTTTTGTTTTGTTTTGTTTTTTCTGTGCATATTAGCAACGATCACAACAAAATGATAAGTAATGGTAGTAGGTCAATGTTAGTCGCACAGATTCCGCGGTTCGCGGTTCCATCTTTTTTGTAATTCCCCGAAACATGGCGACTACTGCGTAAGTCGCTCGTCTTGTCGGTAATACAGATGTTCGAAATTTTCACCTTTTCACTGGTAGAGTTTGTCTTTGGCGGCCACTGATACAATTCTTCTTCGCTTCAAACATATCCGATTTCGTTATCTTTCTGCCCGCTGGGAAGCTTTCAATATGTTGTGTTTGTTTAAAATATTTGTCTGACGCACCTGGCTCCACGAGCTTTTTTGTTTTAGATCCATCCGTGTATAAATAATTTGTTTTAGATCCATCCGTGTATAAATAATTTCGGTAAAAATACATTTGTTTTTCTTTACCATTATTTACCTTTGCTATCGCCCATCGTCAGTGGCAAACAATTTATTGACATCTTGAAATGGAAATAAAACATTTTGCTGATATTTCCGTTTTTATTATTATTTTCAGTTTAATTTTATGTGGACCGCGCAATCTCGCGGTCAATTTTTCTGTTATCCGCTTGTTTTTTTAAGAACTGATGAAGATTATTTAGTTTTGGCTTGCTGCTACGTTCATCATTAGAAAGGCGCGCCTTTAATTTCTCTTGTACTTTTCGAGCTGCTGTGCTACGGTTTGTCTCAATTGTTTTGTCACAAAAGTTCGTCGTAGCGATGATAATCAATCTCTTTCTATTAAAGCTCCAGGCTGCTCGAATTTTAGAGTAGGCAGAATTAATCAGTTTACGTGAAATGTTTTTGTAAACAACTCTTAATATCAAGAGTTCATGACGCTAAAAGTTGCCATAAAACTTGTCCTCTCTCTTCAGCAAATTGCTGGGGTTCTTGTATACACTTTGCTCTTAAAACACTGGATAAAATGTTTGCGTTTTTCTTCAAGTGGCTAAAATCTTTCTATAGTTTAGTTTAATTCACTGAAAATGTGTTCTACATAATTTTAGCGCTGTACAAGGTGGTTTACACCTGTTACTCATCTAGAAACTGGATCTAGTTTTAGTAATATGCAACTTGATGCTTAATGCATGCTTCCTCAAGTTCACGTTAGTTGTTGTCGGTCCAAGGTTGAAGTTATACTTGGCCGACCCTCAAACCGATAACTCTCCTCAGTGATCTCCCTTTAGCGAACGGTGTGACAATAGCCCCATTTAAGGGATATATATGTGAGCTAGTCTGTTTGGAGGATATTAAAAGAAGGGACCACTCCCCTTAACTATGAAGTTCCCGATTTGCGAGCGTTTTTGCTTGCGACCATTATTCGCCTCAGTAGTGTTGTCGCGCCTTATTCCAAAAACGCGCTTCATCTCTACTCTGAACTCGTTACTTCTCATCGAATATAGCCATGGGTTAATTCCAGATGATGTGAGTGCTAGTAACTCAACCCAGAGCCAGACCAATTCCATATTTTGCTTTTTACAGTAGTCATTTGTTGTGAAGTCTACGAAAGACGCTACCAAACTTGGAAACCAGGATATTATAAACAGCGCCACGACGAAACCCACTGTTTTTGCCGCTTTTCGGTTTCGAAATTTTTCGGCGGTAGCCCGAGCGCGTAAGTTTGAGGTGTGCGTCGAAATTTTATTGGATTGCCTTCTTGCGAGCAAAAAGATGCGGTAGTAGCAAAATATGATTAGAAACATAGGAAGGAGAATTGTTATTATCGTAACACAAAGCCATAGTGTTGGCAGTGTTGTTGGGTTTGTCACCCAGATCCGGGAAAAACTGAACGTAACAGACGCAATCCATACAAGTATCACTGTAAGGCAGCACCTTTCATATGTCATAATCTGATTGTACAGCAGAGCAGATCGAACGGCGATGTACCTATCCAAGCTCACCACACATAAGCTAAAAGTCGTTGTTACACTGGTCTGAATCCAAAGGCAGCCGATGGCTATCTCGAGCGGGTGGGTCGATGCGCGAGGTGTAACGATACATCGTGCAATCCACACTGGATCGATCACGAGGCCCACAAAGAAATCCGCTACGGCTAAGGAACTTACTAACAAGTTAGAAATGGTTCTAAGAGAACGAGATTTGTAGATTACCCAAAGGAAAGCTCCATTGCCAAGAATAGCCGGCAGCGCGGAGACGCCGTACAACAAGGCGAGAGTAATTGTTGATGAGAGAGACAGTGCTTCAGTACAGTTGGAATTTGTCATACTCGAGCTTGGCTCAACTGTGTCTGTATGTGTCCGGCAATGTCTCCTTTTCCACAGAAACAAGCGGTTTGACTGATTCATTAAAACACCTGTAGTGACAGTCCCGGGGGACCGGAGCGTTTATTATCAGTAATTCAATAAATTTGGCCTTGATTGCTTGTTCTCTTAATATAAGAAATTCTGTCGTTAGAATAACAAAAGCTCGAGATAATTCTGGTCTTAGCTCAAACTTAATCTTGAAAGTCAAACCCGCGGTCGCGAAATGTTTATTCCATCCAAAAAGCGGGCGGAACTAATTTGTGTTTGGAAACCACTGTCAATATTTTCAAACGGTTCTGTCTTGTTGCCAACAGTGAGCTTTGTTTCATTAATGTTATTTCTTTCTCTTTTCATTCTGTAATTTTCCGTTGAGTTGGGCGCTGTATTTCTCGCGAAGCACTTGTGGCGGTAATAGACCAACAGCTTTTTTTCATCCTATTTCTTTTCATACTTGTGTGAGCTTATTGTTAACATTTTTTTAAATACTCGGGTATTACGGTAGGCCGGGGTTTTTAGGCAGCCATACTGTACTCGGCTTTGAAGCCCTTAGAACCGTCGACAGTCCAAAATTTATTCGATATAACGTGGGGTTAACAAATATTGAAAGGCTATTTGGCAAATTATGGAAGACCCCAAACTAAATTAAGGAAGGGGACACAAGGAAGGAAAAAACGAGAGAGCAAATAACTGAGAGGCAGTTCTTCGCTTGCAAGTGACGAGCTCCGTTTAAAGCTTGGTTTATTGCAGCCGCGGATCCCTTAACTGTGATGAACATTCTAACTTCAAAATCATTTGATTTCAATCATTCATATGTACATAACACATACGTTATTATATGCATTATTAAGTTCTCTTCAGTCGAATGAATTAACCGAAAATTAGAAAACGAAAATTAGCTTTAGCACTCCGAGAGGTCGCTTATGTTGGCGTCATCATTGAGGTTGAGGGACAAGAATTTAAAGGGAAAAAGTGTTCAAGGCGTGATTCTTCTGCAATGCCAGAATAGCGTGTGGTGATAGTCATTATTATATGACTGCCAGTGTTTCACCGGAAACTAAAACGCTAGTATTTTAAGATTTTTTTGCTCGTGAAATACCAAAAAACAAACAAACAAAAACAGTGTCATGTGAGTTTATCCTCTTATCACGTGTTACGTGGTGCATGTGTAGGAGAGTTGAGAGACACGGTGTGCGCGGGAAAATAAGATCCAAAACGTAAGATGTATACAAGACTTACTGTTTAATTAAATAATATTTGTTCCTGTTTAACCGAACGTTCTTGTGTAACATCGGTGCGACACAAAGCAAAACAAATTCGATGTACCGCTTGTCACGGATGAGTGCGCGCTCGCTTGAATTTCCCGCTTTTCCTTAGCTTTCGTTTCTGATACCGGTCCCTTGTTTGGTTTAGTTTGCATAATTTTATCCATGCAATAAAGAGAAAGTTATACGGCGGCTTGAAGATATGAATGTTATTTTCTCGTGGTAAAAACAGTGTTTTACTCACTCGCTGCGCTCGTTCGCAAAATATTGTCTTTTTTTCCCTCGAAAAATTAATATTTATCTTCGCTCCGCCGTGTAATATCCCGTAAGGCTTTCTCTGCGAGATTCATTTTCGATAATAACAGAGATATGACCATCCGGAATTGATGATAGGCGGTTGAAAACCACATGTAAATATGTGTTTGTGTGTTAAGAGCTTCATCTAAGTCTTATACAAGATGAAACTGGTGATGAAGGAGGTACGTTTTATGTGGAAAACAATTTGACTTGTACAGCAGTACAGGAAATATTTCGGCAAAGTTCTGATTATTCTCCGATGCGTTCGAGAATTTTAATAACTAATGTTGCCCCAAGAAGTTAGCCTTGTCGATTGTGTAGAAAAATACTTAACAAGGCGATTATCTCAGTTCTTAGAAAATTTGAGAAGCTATCAGCACACTCGCAATTTTCACAGTTGTTCCTCAGTCATTTGCTCTTCCTTCGTCAATGTTATCCGGAACATGACGATACCGTGCGCCGTTGATTCGCCCAGAGACTGAGGAAGGCCGGTTCCATGTGGACTTGCTACTTTTGGGCATGCTTTTCCAGAAAGAATTAATTCTGTCCAAGATTGTAATGACAAGCGATGGTAATTATCGCGTGCCTTTCCTTGTCTGTCAAAATCGAAAAGCACGAAACTCCCATACGAAACATCACGACATTCACAGTAGTGTGCAGTCCAGGGGCAGCTATCAACATAAACTTCTACTGGAAAGCGAAAACTTGCAAAAAATGGATAAATGTGGATGACGCCAATTTTCATGACGCCGGCCTTGTATCAAAAGAAAGCCGGTGTGACAGGTGTTACAAAGTGAAATGTAATTGCAAGAGACGTATTTTATTACAGTTTACCATGTGAAGCTGAAACACTTAATTTCAGCTTGCCTTAAATAAGCATATTGATAGCTGCATCAGAAATTCCAGGCTCGTAGGGAGGGGGGTGCGACGGGTGCGCACACCCCCCCCCCCCCAGGCTTCGGAAGTCCACTTTTTTGTTGACCAACGATTTACAGAAAGTGAAATGATAAAAGAAAGATATGGTATAGTTCTGTTCTGATTCGCTGTTTGTGTGGTAAAAATGAAATAAATAAGCAATATATATATATTCCATGTTTGATTAGAAGCCGGCGACGGAAGTTTTAACAATTTAGTCAAAAGATGACCAGAACTTTAATCAATTTCAATGTTTCTTTCTTTCAATGTTTCTGTTTGCTAAGAAGTACCCAAGGAGGCTTGGCACACTACTGAAAGATCATGATGATCAGCACTGCTGATCATCTTGGTTTGCTGCAGGAAACCCAGTGAATAATACGGATTTTCAACTTTATTTCTATGCCAGTTTATTCTTGCCAAATAGTGACATTATTCTTTAAAACTGTGAAATACATACGTAAAGTAGTCCCTGCGCCAAAAAATGAAAAAAAAATGAACTTTGAAGTTCAAAAGTTTGAGTGATATCCACGTTTTTAAGTTCGCTTTTGGCTGCCTGTTTTCCTATCATACTGCAAAACGCACGAAATGCAGTCTCATACAACCTAATTCAGTTTCAAAATCTCCCGGGGGAGCATGCCCCCGGACCCTCTTAGAGGTTCGCCGGTCTCCTCGTTGGATCGCACCCTCCCGCAAAAAAAAACCTGCCTACGGGCCTGCTATAATACGATTGGCCCATCCTACTGATGAACTGCACAGATCCAAGATCAGTCACTGACTCTGTGTCCTCATGAAAAAAAGTAACGATCTTAGTCACTGATCTACTATTAGCTTAGTCTAACTGCGCCGATTATGGCCAATCTCTGTAGTAACGAGTTAAGCCAGCCAGTATCAGCAACTCTCGCTTCGTTGTATGGTATCTCGGCGCTGCCTGCCGTTCTTGGCAATGGAGCTTTCCTATGGGTTATGTGCAAATCCCACTCTCTCAGAACGATGTCCAACTTGCTTTTAAGCTCTTTGGCTGTGGCGGATCTCTTTGTTGGGCTGGTGATCGATCCAGTATGGATTGTACGATGCATTTTGGCTCCTCGACCGTACGGGCATCCTTTCAAAATAGCCATCGATTTGCTGTGGATTCAAACCAGTGTAACGACAACTTTCTGCCTGTGTGTAGTCAGCTTGGACAGATACATCGCAGTTCGGTCTGCTCTCCTCTACAATCAAATTGTAACATATGAACGCTGTTACGCTGCTGTGGCATTTGTCTGGATTGCTTCCCTTGCGTTTGGTTTTTCTCGTGTATTTGTAACAAACCCCGCAACTCTGCCTACGTTATGGATGTGTGTTACGATTACAACAATTCTCCTTCCCATGATTTGCATCATGTTTCTTTACTTCCACATGTTCATCCTCGCGAGAAAACAATCCAAGAACATTTCAATCCAAAATTCTCATGTCCGAAGCACTCAGCTGGTTGCCGAAGGAGTTCGAAACAGGAAGATTGGAAAGACAGTTGGTTTCGTTGTAGCGCTGTTTTTCATATCCTGGTTTCCCACCTTGGTGACATCTTTTGTGCACTTGACAACGAGCGACGACTGCGCGAAGCTAAACATGCGTTTGGTTTGGCTCTGGGTTGAGTTGATAGCGTTCGCATCATCTGGAATTAATCCATGGCTGTATTCAATGAGAAACAAAGAGTTCAGAAACGAAGTGATGCGTCTTTTAGGAAATAGACGCGTTGGACCCATGAGGATATCTTTGCGTCTAAGGCCTAACGCTGTAGCTGTATTAAGTTAATAGCGCTGATGCATAAGTTTGACATACTCGCGGTTACAAGATTTGGGAGTGGAAAGTTGCTTCACGCATTAAGCTTTTGCTCATTATACATGTAATTTGTTTTCGGAAGGTTGCCATGCATTTTCGGATTCAATTAACGTAAAACTGCTAGCTTCCCAAGTCAATTTTTATATTCTTGTAAAATAGAATTAAACTCGCCTCATAAAAAGCTGACATATTTGTTAAGTTATAATTGCTCAAAAATGTGTTCTATGCTCTATTTAGTTAGTGCGGAACACAAACTCACTCGAGAATTCATTGGATTTTCTTAGCGCGCGTGAAGCCGTGGGGTTTATGGTGTAGTCACAGATACATCGCTGTATACTCGCAAACCTTCCAAGTTGAGTGTTAAAACTTGTTACAGGGGAGGTGGACTAGCAATGGAGTTATTTCAGTAGAGTTATGACTTAGAGTTAGAGTTAACGACTGCCAAAATCCTGAATTCAACATTCTGGAAAGCCAAAATTAAATGAACCGACTTGATTCTTAAATCATGGTTTAGACCTAATCACTAAACTTTTAGCTAACCTTTCCAAAATCATGAATTCAGGATTTTGGAGGCTTAACTCTAACTCTATAAAAGTAACGCCATAAAAATAACTCTATGGATAGCCGTCCCCGTTACAGGGAGATGTTTAAGTTATCGTCGCTGCTAACAATAGATCACGGTTTAAATCTTAGCAGGTATTGCCACAATAACATGGAGTTGGTGCATTCTTCGTGCACACATATATATCTTAGATCCCACTTTAAGGCCTTCATTTACACACAGCGGACTTGGCCAAAGATTTCACCAGACTTGTAATGTAATTTTGTGGGGTAAAAAATAAAAAAAAAAAACGTTCCCTTTGACACTTGTGTATTTGTCTAATTTTATGATCCAATGCTTCCATGACACTCAGGAAGTTTGACGTCTATGTTATTCATCGTCATTTGCATGGGGTGATTACCACTGCGAAACAGGTGCTTGCCTTAATCTGATCTGGGTACGAGATTAGTGCTTGCCTCTGTGTGACTACCCCGGTCGCAGAGGTTTCTCTTTCTTCTCAGACGAATTTTAGCCGCAAAGAACCACGAAGTGATGAGAAGGAAAACTTCGGATTTCGATTCCTGTGAATCTCACAGGGACATACAGATGCCAAATGTCAAACGCTTCAAAATTATCATTAAGAAAAAAAACAACAGCACCCAAGGACAGTCGCGCTCTCACCTGCTTATTAGCCGTCAATTTTGAAATGTGCAGTCATTAGAATATCCGCTACCAATCAGAACCGACGGTCAGACACAGCACTGTAAACATTGGATGTAAGTGAGAGTCACAGGGACCGAAACCAGAGGTTTTCCTTCTCTCACCTCTTCACGGTTCGTTGTCACCAATTTGTCTGTCTGGGGAAAAAAACATAACAAAATGCGTCTGCGACCAGGGTACTGTTTGACAGTTTCTCGTGATTTATTTCAATCAACACAGTCTGACGAGCTTTGATCAAAACTTTAATTTATTATCGTTCTCTTCGTCTGCTTTTCTGTGAAAAGAATCGATTGCCGGAAATACCAAGGTTTTAAAACGTTGAAAATGCTTTCTGCATGTTACCTTATAAGTAGGAGTAGCAAAGAAGCCTAAAGAAAATCCAGGCTTGAACGGAAAGGATGAAAACAATTGATGAGAAACGATGATATTAAAGCCTATAACACGAAAGTTGCAATGATTTGACAGGCCTTGTCAGTCCAAGCAAATACTGTGCTTTTTCTATGAGTGTTTGTGGTGCAATGTGAGCGACACCCGATATAAAACCCTGAGCACGGAAGTGAGAGAGTAAACCGTTATGGCGGACTGGTGTGTTGACTTGATGTCTCAACTGTTTTATTTGTTTTCCCCGCAAAACACTGCAGTTTCGAAAAAACCGACACCAAAGTAATTGCTTTAAACCCATCACAGCAGGCTCAGGCAATCAACGCGCGGGAAAGCGCGCGCGAGAAAGTCGCAAATGCTTCTGATTGGCTGAGAAAGTGAGCCGAGGTGTTTTGGCCAATCGCAAAGCGCCGTAATGTGAAACCATTACTTTCGATACTCTTATGAAAACTGGCTCTAAAGGATAAAACAAACACGAAACAAGAGTGAAGCTATTATGCTAATTTCATTGTCGTGTCCAAACAGCTTCATCTTTCCTGAAAAGAACATTTTTCTGTTTAATTTACCGGAAGGTTGTAACTTGGTTCAGATTGTCTCCCAGTACCGTGACTTTGTCCTCCCATGTGGCACTGATTTAATAGATCAAAGCTCAGCGGTTTATGATCGCGAAATAGTTTACACCTTAACGTAAAAACATTTATACCCTAATCACACTGAAACGATTATAAAGTATTTTGCAACTAAGCTGAATAATCACAAAACACAGCAATAGGAGCGGGCATCTCGTTTGTTGATACAAGATACAGCGAGCGTTAGAGCAACATACACACAGAGGAAGTAAAAAGACAAGTGAGGTTGGCAGATGCCTCGAGTGGCTCTTGCATAACTTACGAAACCTTAAGTAGCCTACTAGCCCCAGAAGACACCTTACAAGGACGCCTTATACACCTCTACAATTATCACATAACATACCGACATTCTCTTGTGAAAATAAAAAACATTACAAAATACATTACCTCAATTGCTTTTCGTTGTTGAGATAAATCTCTTCACCTACAGCAATTCTAATTTGCCATTTCTCCCCTGGAAATTTCCCAAATTGATTTCCTCTGGTTTCGCTCCATTTATTTCCTATCGAACCCCCCGCTAAATCGAAACAGGTAATGTTTTGCTAACGTATAGACCAAGCTCTGTTGTGACATTATCGGGTCTTTTGTCCCATCCTCCGAGGCGAACTCCTGATAACTGGAACTGTTATTATTAGTATCTCAGAGTGAGTGAATGGTTACAACGAATCCAAGAGTGAAACGACAAGTGCAGGTTAATAACGAGGACAGAAAACACTTACAACCAATTGCTGGATTAGGATGGATAGCGAGTGATGCAATGAAAACGATTTCGACATATATACAAAAATTAGCGGCATGAATTTACATACGGTGGGGAAACTACGGGGTAGAATTACGAGACTAAACACAAGGCTAACACATGGAACAGAGACCGAAAACAAAGAGCAAAACTAAGTGTTGATTACCAAAAAAAAAGGGAAAGAAACAAAACCGTAACACTAACCATGTTTCCATCAACTCGGTTCAGGCCGTCGAAAAGAACAACCGGAAGGTGATATTTTCTCTCTTTCGGTACTCTGACTCGATGTCGTGATACTTCAAAAGTTAAAACTACAGCTTTCAAACTCGTTGTTTTATACAGAGATGTTTCATCGAGGAGACACAAAACTTCCGGCTGCTGTTCATGACGGCAACGCTCTCGTTGCTTAACCTCGGTGATGTCGGTAATGAGCGGCACCTCAGTTATACGTCAGTTACAACCTGAATTCAATCGGGCAACCCTGGCACTATTGAGCATCTACATTTATCAAGAGAGTTTCTTGTACGTAAAAATTACCTACGAATTTGAGCTGAGCTCTTTTTTTTTTTTGTAAACCAGGATGAGCATAAGCGTAAACACAAGCAAGTGAGAATACAAGAAACTTAATCATGCACACGCCAAAAAAACACTAATCCCCCAAAATCAATGACAGCACAAAACCAAGACATGGGGATGATGCGAAGTGTGCCGAAGACGCAAACGAGCCACACACTTGGTTTGGTTGTTGGTTCTGATGAATGGAGAACGTAGTAGTAATTCACGAGGAATTGCAAAATTGCTTCTGACACTCAAATTTAAAATCGGCCTGTTACAGTATTGGGCTAATTGATCGATGGATTGATTGTCTCACTGGCTGACTAGCTAGCTGACCGACTAACCGAGCGTCCGATCGACCGATTGATTGATGTGATTGATTGATTGATTGATAGATTGATTGATTGATTGATTGATTGATTGACAAACCTTATGTTGTTTTGCAGTGTAATTCGTCAGAAGCCTAGAGTGGTTTTAAACGTGGCGCACTCGCTTATTTGCCACCTTTCTCCATTCCTGAGACAAATCGACTACGCACTGGATTGGATGCACGTGGAGGCCGGCAGAGCTGTTTATAGGTGCCCTTCTTATTATAATCCTTATGCTTAGTGTTCGTAGTAGTAGCGGTATTGGTGTTGGTGTTGGTATTAGTATCAGTTCCAGCGAGTTTAATGGTCATTGGTGAAATATATAATGATATCTTGATTTATTCACCGCTCTCCACGTATGATTTCTTTCTTGTGCTCATTGTCAAGGCAAATGATTGTTCCCACTTCATGTCTTACTTTGTGTTACAGACAAGGGGAACAGTCCAACTGTATTTACATTGTGCTGAATGGCCGTTTGCGTTCGGTTGTTACACTGAGCAATGGTAAGAAGGAACTTGACCGTGAGGCAGGCCGCGGGGAACTCGTGGGTGTGGTAAGTGTTGCATGTCCATTTCTAAATGGTCACCAATATTTTTTAACATTGTTGTTGTTGTTGTTTTTGTTTGTTTGTTTGTTTCGTTGCCCTTTCCATCAAACTGGCCCTTCTTTCCTCGTTCATGGTGAAGTATTCTCGTTAGAATTTTGAGTCTAACAATGAGGTAAGGTGGGCTGATTTGAATCAAGATCTAAGGGCCACACGGCACGAGCATGCGGGTGCAAGTAACGTTGATAACAAGTATTTTCTCTTGGTTTCCCCAAATACATTGTGGCCAGAGGACTAATTGAACGCATCGTAAGTGAATGTTCACCCTCGTGATCAATGCAAATGTACATACGCTACAGTTAGGGTAAACAGACCATCAATTTTTGTACCTAAAATTTGAATGTAAGGTATACGCTCGGATTAGCGAACAAACCGTAGGTTATAGTCAGGAGCTAAACGTTTTCAAGGAATGTTTAGGATATGCTTTGCATTAACGGCAGAAATTGGAAGCCTACTGACTTGGGATTACTGGCTTCAAGTAATGGCTCCAATATGCATGGTGTAGCCACGATTCGCAAGTCTTTTGTTGTTTGCTGTCATTTTTTCGTATTGCTCGTAATTAGTCTTCCTGTTTTTTCCTTAGTTTTTCGTTCGTTTTTGTTTCTAATTAGTTTCTCTTTCTCTTCGTTTTTGTAGTTCCTGTACTTTCCTTGTGTTCTTACGCAGGTCGATCTGTATTTTCTTATTTTAGTGAATCGTTAGTGTTTAAGACGATATAAAGGTATGCGAGGAGTATATTACACATGGAGTAATGATATTCTCGTTGCTGCTGCTTTTGTGAATTTTCTTTCAAGGTTGAAGTTCTTACCCAAGCCCCAAGAGCAACAACTGTTCACGCCATTAGGTTCGTCTGCTAGAATACCTGTTGTTATGGTTGGTCTCTTTTGTCTGGTTTTTTTATCGGAGCGGAGAAAGGGAATGATTTGGGATGGTTTATTTTATTTTATTTTTTTTTGTGGGGGGGGGGGGGTATTAAGTACGAAAGCTTGGGTTATTGCCCACGAGCCTCACAACTGATTGACCGTACTTGTTCTTGTCGCTAGCAAAGGCAAGAATGCCTCACGGGCTTGCACTTGTAGTCGGTTTTTTAAAAACCTTTGTATTCAGTTTATGGTTTCACGTGTTAAGGCGGAACACTTTTCGCATGTTGAAACTGTTGGATAGTGACAAAATTAATCTGATTGATAAAGTTACCCAACCTTTAAAACAGGTCGGGCCTTCAATACATTCTACAACCAAATCGTGGTTTCTCGTTGACTATCTGAGCTCAGTTTTAAAATCTCTCCAGTATCCCTGTTAACACCACGCTCAAAGGAAGCATTTGTCTTTTGCGAAGGACGAAGGATATCAATTAGTTGTTTACGATCATTATGGTCGGTTGGAAGTACCCTCTTGCGGGATATGAGACATACTGGACGTGAGCGTAGCATTTGATTAAAGAAATATTTGTTCCTTTGCAGGGACACTGAGTTGGCCGTTCTTCCGGATGGGTTGCTCAATACAATAAAGAGACACTTTCCGCAGGTAAACTATGTTTTGGAGGCTTAAATATCCCTCAATAGACTGGCGTTAACGGTTTGGTGCGTATCTTCTTTTGCCAAACCGGCGCATTTAACCTTCCTCGCTTAATCGTTTGCTTGTTTGTTTTTTGTTCTGCTCCTGATAGCACGGGAAACAGTATTCGGAGAAGCGTTTTTTGAAAGCCTCGAATATTTTCGGGCCTAATTCAGGTTCAGGATTTCTCATGTATGTTAAGAGCGAAGAGGTTTCTACGCATGAAATCTTGCAGCAACGTCGCCCTTTCTTATCTTGAAAACTTGTTAAAAGACTTAGGGTTTTTTAGAATAAGGGTATCGCAATGTTTCAAATGGCTTGACTGACGTTGAATCTTAACCCACGTGCTTCTTATCTTTAGGTTGTTACTCGTTTGATTCACCTCCTGGGCGAAAGACTGCTGGGACAGTACAGACGAAGTTACAGAAGAAGTGAAACATTACTCGGTATGATTCCCTGTGACGATTTCACGCACCTATCGTCACTTTTAATAACACGCGTCCTGGTCGGAACCATTTTCACATGGCTTTTGTGTTGAAGAAGACATGCCACCTAGGCGGACTTGTTCGAAGCAGGGTTAGCGCTACCCTGCTTCCTTCAACTCGGTCCTAATGTTGGAGCTCGAGAGTCGATGAACACAGCTCTTAACAGTGCACCATGCAAGCGATTTGTTCTTGCAGAAGACGTGCATGCAACAAAAACCTCGTTTTCCATTTTGCAGAACTTTTCTTTGCCCTTTTTGTCCAGCAGATCACACCATCATTCATCTTTTCACTGAGTGCGCGCAAGCCACTTTGTTCTGGAAGGAGTTTCTGGATTGGGCTTCGCGCATGGTGAACTCAAACTTATCACTTTCAATAAAAGAAATCATGTTTGGCATTATTAATAACGATTCTAAATTCTGTTTAGCCCTCAATCATTTAGTCATTATAGGAAAGTATTTTCTTTATGTAAAAGCTCTTAACGGTAAATTTTACATCTTTAATGAATTTGTCTTCCTAGCTCGTGATAAAATTAGTCTAGAAAAATATATTTCTTGTACGACTGGTTATGAAAAAGATTTCAGAACAAAATGGTCTGGTTTTTCGTCTCTTTTAAATATGTTATGAAATTCTGTTTACTTAATTGATTGCGCTCCCATTTAATTTAAGTTACTACTAATGTTTTTATTGTGTTAGGTTTCTTTTTTGTCAGCTTTAAGTTGTAGTTTTCGTTTCGTTGTAGATTGAATATTTACTGTACGTGTGTATGTTCAATAAAGTTGTATTGGAAAAACAACACAAAAAAAACAACAAAAATAAAACAAAAACAAAAAAAAGAACTTTTCGTTGTTGCTCTCTGCTTGGTACTGCCATAATCGTCTCCTTTGAATGTGTTACAGTATTTTTTGATAAAACTATGACTTCAGAAAGTATTTTCGTGCTCACGTTTTCTTTGTTTTGTTCCTTAGAAAATCACTTACCTGTGGATAATCAGATTTTTGGAGGTTCGAATCTGGGCACGGTGGCTATTATTCCCGCTTCGGAGGATGTACCAATATCGAATTTCTCATTTGAACTCAGCTTAGCTCTTCACTCTATAGGTAAGTCATAGAAACCATAATCATCCAAGAAGCCAAATAAACGCTCAACCATCGAAATGGCAACAAAGCTACAAGTGACCAGCAAAAAGAGTTCATGTCCATAATTTATACATACGTGATACAATGCAATATGAGCGGGAGCTAGCGGGCATCTGTATGGGTATTTGAAATCGCGGACAGATCTCCCGCGACTGACCAGTAAAATGAATGTGTGATACAGTTTTCAAAGTAACGTTCCCTTTTGGAATTATTGAGAAACTTGGGGCAATAATTAGTATTCCGTGAAGTGTAGAAGGCGTGAAGATTTACTCGGAATCTCTTTCCACCGAATGCTCAATCTCGATTGGGCCTTAATGACAGAGGTTTGCATGGGACCTTAATACTGCGTTGCTGTTGGTTCTCACGTCATGCACTATTAATGAATTTTACAATATCGTTTCGTGCTTTTACAACTATATATTGAATATTGCTTGCGGTTACGATTGTCTTCGCCCTTGCGTTTGTATTCGTGTGAACTACAACCACTTTAGACTCTGTGCCTTATTGAGCTTCAATGAACTCTTCGAGATCTTCCTTCATTCTATCCCCCCACCCCCCCCCCAACCCATCCTCTCAGAGTTGCCAACAATTATATTCTTCACTTTCAATTATATTCTCTTTCTTTTTGTTCTTGTTTTTGTTTGTTGTTTTGTTTTGTGTTGTTTTTCTTTAAATGAACTTTGGCTAGAAAGCAACGAGCTAATACGCCTTATTCCAAAATGGCTTCCATTTTAATATTCTTTGGTTTTTATTCAAATTAGCCCTTTTGGCCTCGTTCAAGGTAAAATATTCCTTTGAATTTTGGGCTTGAGGACGAGGCCAAAAGGGCTAATTTGAATAAAAACAAAAGAGTATCAAAATGGCGGCCATTTTGGAATAAGGCGTATGGAAGGTTCACTGAAAGAATCGCTTTCCAAATTTAGACAGCTAAGAACTAAGTTGCACGAGAATAAATACCATCACTGAAATGAGCACCTTGAGCTTCAGTCGAAATTTTCTTGGATATTTTGCTCCGAAGTATTGCAGCTCCACATTGCTATGAGTGTCTTTTATTTATCCCGGAGATGGATTGTAAATATTACTCGCCGTTTTGGAAAATGATCTGCCCCTTGAAGGATCAAAAACCTGGAAAGAAGTAAAGAACCTATATTCATACACGGTTGTATTCAAAGCATGAAGAGTCGTGTATACAAAGAAAATTCAAATAACGTTAATGTAACAACATTAAGAAACCCAATTGGAAGGGGGCAACCAATAGTTCATTTACAATACGTGGCGGAGTTGCAATCGGCACCACTGAAGACAAATCCTGTTGGTTACCAGAGCGGGATTTGAAGGTATCATTTACATGCAAATCTCGCGGCGCTCTTACCACTGATCCACGCCGCCTCCTCTCGGTTATCGAACTCCTCTCCGGTATTACCAGTTCTTGTTTTTACGGTTTTTTTCCCGAGGTAAGCCCTATGCAGGACTCGGCGTTCTGCGACAGAAAACAGTCGCTTAAAATTCATTTAACAGAGGAAAACACGTTCATTCAGTCATTTCCATACTTGAACGATTCAGGATACACTTGATCTCAGTGGTGTTGATTATTTTTCTTGTGTCCAGGTCCCACTCTTCTGTTAACCAGTTCTTTGGTCCGTAGTAGGCTTGGCAGCTCAGCATTGGACAGGTAACTGAAGCGCATAGTTGTAAATAAAACTGTCTTCAGAATAACGAAGTTGACACTTTCGTTTCGTTTCTCATATCATGTCTTGGCGAACCAAGGCTTTACCAGTCAAAGGTTCATTCCAGAATTCTTTAAGTTCATCTTGCGTAGCGCGCATTCCCAGTTCAGGAAAGGCTGATATAGCAATAGATGTAAGGAACATAATCACTTGCCAACCGTTTTGAAGTCGTCGATGGAGGTAGTTCCTCCGCAAATCTAATACACCGGGTAAATGATGCGTGGGGTCAGGCAAGTCAAAGTCTGTTTGAATTCTGCCTTATGTGCAATAAAACTATCAAGTTAGCAAGGATGGGCGAGAGTGCATCACTTTCACACATGGCGAGAAACAAAGTTAACATAAGACACTCATAATTATGGAATAGACCACACGTTTTTATGGTGCATGTATAGGCTGATAAACCCCGTGGGCCGTTAGAAGAATATCCTAAGTGGTCTATTATGCCTATAAAAGTCCTTGAAAAATTGTTGGTATTTTTTATATGAACCCTATGAAATCGTGACTAAATTTCTTATATTCAAACCATGGGAACCCATTGAGTTAGCAGAAGCGTATCCTAGACTGGCCTCTAGTACACAGTGATTTCTGTTCGAATAGTTTCTTTTCCCTGTTTTCGTCGTCATAGTATGAATGAGTACCGCTTGTCCAGCTGGTTGGGGCAGCAAGAAGACCTTCATCGTATCGTGTTGTATCAAGCTGACACTTTCATGTCTGCGTGGACTAAACGCTGCATCAGACAGGTGAGAAGAATAGAATGAACCTGTCGTTCGACGTTAAAACCAGCACGCGTGAAATTGAAGTAAAAAAAATAACTTATTATAGTACTCGTCCCTTTTTTAGCCTTTAAGAAAGGTCGAGACTCCGAGATCCCGATCCGACAAGATTTCCCTAGAGATCAGACCGCGGGCAAGTTTCAACGATTTTAAAACTTCATCGCATGTTAAAGATTTTTGTTTCGAATTTTCCTCTCAAACGAAACGTATCTATGTTGACTTCAAGGTGAACTACTTACACAGTGATGTACAGTGGCCAATCAAAGTGGAGTTTGTAATTGAAAGCCTAAACGTCTTCCACTTGTCGGGACACGAACCTGAAGTATCGCAAAATATAAACGTGATGGACGCAAAAGCGAAAGACTAAATAGGAAGTTTGACTTCCTGGATGATTTTACTTTATACCGAAGCAATCGATTGTTGAAAAATCTAAAGTTATCTCTTTTTGTGTTAACTGATAATTTAAACAGTCTTCGCAAAATAGTGAGTTGTAATAATAAATCGGTTCATTACGTTAACAATTATTAGCGTTTCCTGGGAACGGTACATGTGTAACACAAATCACCGGGAAAGTTATGCAGTGGTATTTGAAGGCAAAATAGGTATTTGTAGACTTGCTTCTTGTTTTGTAACTGATTTTGGTAACAAATCAGTTGAGAAATTTTGATTCTGCAAGTTTTTTATTTTCTTTTTATCTTTCTTAGTTAAATAGTTTGTAGTTATTGTAGAACTCTATGGTCTTAATTCACACGACTCCTGGGAAGAATATGCAAATATGATATGATTTGGTATATAAATATTGATACGGTAGCCGATCAGTGAATCTGATGCTATGCGCAAAAGTTGGAACCTGTGAGACCTGTTGATACATTTTTGCAGTTTTGCGATTTTTCACCCCTCTAAACTCGTTCAAACCGAAAAGACCAGTCTTGTTCGTCCATTGTCATTCTCACGTTTGGCTTACAAATATTCACGTTTTGATTACACTTCCCTCTGATTAAACTGAGTGTGAGAGAAATCTGGGGGTGCAATGTGTGCGCAGCCCATTCTCGATCGTTTTAGATCAGTTAGACCCCTTTCTCGTCACTTGCCATTTGAAACAACCGATATGAGGAAATCGAGAACCCTGTCTAAACTGTTAACGGAGTTCATTTTCTATCTCTTCTAGGCAGACAGTATTGTTATAGTGGGTGTGGCGGACAACAGTCCCACAGTTGGTCAGGTATTCAATGCAAAAGTTCTTTCAAAACTAGAATGCAAAGCAGTTCGTGACGTCATTTCAGGAATGGACCCATGCCTCTCACTAGCTCGGTCGTGCATCAAATAACTGCTAGTTTTGTGAACTTAACGTACTTTTTGCGGCCTATTAGAAGCGAAGCCTCGATGAGAAAAGGCAACGTAATTCTTTGATGGTCTTGAAATTTAACTCTTGCGAAAGAAAATATTTTGAGGTGAGGTGCACTTTAAATCTCATCTCTTAATTTCCAGTCATTTACTCAGTGTCATTTGCAGCCCTGCTCGAGTGGCTTCACTCGGGGAAAAGGATGCCCGCTGCGTGTGCTTTAAATATTTCTACTTGCTTTCACCGGTCTTCGTCAGTGAAAACATGTAGAAATATTCGCCTGGTCAGTTTCACCCGATGTTATCTAACGCCGACTGTGAGGCCACTTGGCCCTTCTACCCTTCCACGACTAATTTTTTTGTGCAAATTTTTGATTGCCTAATTTAATTGTTTTTGTGTGTATGTGTTTTTTCAGCTCGAGATGCAGCTGGAAAACATCGGTGTTCGCTCTCAAAAGGAGCTTATTCTTCTTCACCATGAAGACGCGGCCAAAGTATTCCGCATTGCGCACACTGTGGATTGGCTCAATGCACGAGGCTGGATCTGCGCCCACCATCACGTTAGTGTAGAAAAGATAAGACACGTTTAGTTTGGAATATCCAATTACTATCGTCGTTGACAATGAGGCTGATAACACGTCGCTCATAACACTTGTCTTCTCACCTGAACCGTGTCCTCTTACCTGAAAAAAAAAATGTCCTTGTATGTTTGCAATTGTTTGTCGGTTTGCTGATACCTGCAAGCAGAGGCCTTTCGATCTTCCTAGATAGGTCGGGAACAGAAAGGGACCTCTGCCAGAAGTCCATAACCCAGAAGTCTCGATCTGGAATGGAATGCGGCCCATCAGTTTACGGTATTATCTATTTTTAGAACGGCTGCTGTTAGATTTGAGCCGTGATTTGCATTAAGAACGAGCAATCCCTCGTACGGCTCTTGGTTGTGGACCAGTGAGAGGCGTTGTGGTTTTCAGGCCTAATCTGATTGGCCATTATTTGGCGGGACCTCTATTCTAAATTTAGATAATACCGTAAACTGATGGGCCAAGACCAAATGAGGCAGATCGAGACTTCTGGGTTATGGACTTCTGCCACTGCCAATCTTTTCTCCTTTTCCTCGGTTGAGCATGCGTTAATTAAATTCAAATTAACCGACTCTCAGTCACGCTTGACCAGTATACGCAAAATAATAAACATTCGAGGGTTTTAGAAATGCACGTGACAAGTTAAAAAACTAGTAATAGTTTTCACTACATCTGCCCCCGCCCAAGATAATGTGGATGGCGGTTGAGGTGCTTTCCAATTACATGCTGAACATTGTGATGTGATGTCTTAATGTTATGCTACTTAGGGAGTTTAAAGATGCAAGGAAAGGACGAGAAACAACAAACAGCATTTATGTTCAATTTCCTTCAACATTTATTCGATACGCTGTCGTTTGAAATCAATTTACATAATTTTGCCAAATGCTTTGAAAATATGACAGTACAGCAACAGGAACGTTAACTAGAAGACATTACTTTCGTTCACAACCACTATGCTGAACAGCACTTCGATACTCACATCTGCCTCTTGAGTCAAGGTATCCAGAACACTTCGAACGCGGTGAACAATACCAATACCACTTGCGCGCCGAGGTGAGCAATACCGATAACACCTTGCACGCTCGTTTGAGCAAATCGAGATTGATATCCCCATGCAATACCTACCAATTTACACATTTTCCCTCTTTACGCGGGGGCTTCTAGGTTGCCTCCTCGGGTGTAGGCCAAAACCCTGCTTGGGCAATAATTCCATCTATAGACTCGAAATAGTTTATACTTTTTTAATTGCGTGTATTTTTGTATAAAAACAAAATTCCAAAGCTTCTCGACAGATGGAGTACCACGGGGATATGGGATCTCAAGAGCATAGGCCGATGTAAATATATAAAAAATAACAAAACAACAACATACTGATCAGGCGTGACGCGTGATCATGCACAAGAATGATTAACCGGTTTGAGCAGCTAGAAAACTGGATTGAGTCATCATTTCCTTGGATGAGCGGCAAAGCAAAGAGTCTTGAGGCCCTTAGTCTCCTTCCTCTTCTCGCATTTTCTAGGAAGATCGAAGGACACTCTGCTCGCAGCATAGTCTGCTGGTATTTCGCACCCGATTTCACACGTTGTTGATTTTGCGACATGAGCACATTGCCTTTCCGCAGTCCCTTCCTTAGAGGCTCCATATCCAATCCTTGCCACGGTTTACTCCACCCTAATGCGTATGTGTGAAATGTTGGGAGGTGGGGTGGGGATTTGCTCCTGGGTGTAGAGGAGCTTACCCATGGAGAAAGCTATTCGGACAGTAGTTTTATTTTTATGTACAATTCGCACAGACCACTCTAAAAGGTTGTCGCTATAAAATCTTGCATCTGCCTGAAGCATCGGTCTTATAGCGAACTCTGCGTCAATTTTGTAAATTCACAACTTCCCTGTTAATCAATTGTGTAGTGCATGCTTCCTTGATAGGCACAGTCTGTATCCTTACGTCTTTTGACCGCCGAAACTACGTTTCCACCTCTACTTTTCAATGCAGGTTCGATGCCCAAAGAAAGTTTTTGGAAGACGTCCCTTGTCCGAAAAGGTGGGAAGCAGGAGTTTTGAAGTGTATATTTGCTTCCTGTTAGTTCTTCACTTGTGTGTCTTGTTTGTTTTACTCTCTTTTATGTACTTTTGTTGACTGCAGTACGCACAAGATCCATCAAGTTATCCCACACCAGACAAGTGAGTGGAAACTGCAAACTCAGGGACTTGTTCGTGCTCATGGGTCTGTTTAATGAAACCATTAAAAGTGAAAACCTGTCTTCTGCGAATTGCTTGCTTGGAAAGGCTTATTGCGAAGAGGCTATGGTTTGGATTCACGGGCTTCATGAACGGGGGAAATTGTCGAAAAGATTCTTAACATTGTTACAGTTAGTGCCTTTTTTTGCCTTTTCGTTCATCAGGCCGTTGCCTTGAATCGTAATGCTTGGATGCTTGGTGGGGCCCCCAGGGGTTGGGTGGCGGGAGGTTTGGGGGGGGGGGGCTGAAGTGGATTCAAATTATTTCTAAGGGTTTCCGCGTTTTCGTTTTTGTTTTTGTTTGTTTTTTTGTTTTTTTCCCTGTGTTTTGGGAATCTTTTTTGTGAGCCTTGCACACCTACCTCATGTCGTGTTGGCTAAATTTTTATATTCCCTAGCATGATTTCTCGCATTCAATAATATTTATGATTTCTTGGCGATATTGCATTCCAACAGAAACTCGGATTTTTGTCGCCTTGCCCGGAGACTTACGGGAACATCTATTGGATTGATTCTTGGAGGCGGCGGAGCCAGGTAAATACCGGAGTTATTGACACTTTTTGACTTCTCTTGAATTAAATATATTTCTGTGTTGATAAAACCAGCACAACCACTTGTATAGTGTACTTTTTGGGGGAAATGTGTCATTCCTATTTTCATTAAAAAATAAATTAACTAAAAAATGAGACAGTGTAGACCGTAACAACATTGTCTTCATTTCTTGTAGGGGATTGTCTCATGTTGGAGTCATCAAAGCACTTGAAGAAGCAGGTTAGACGTTGTTAACTGTTTTATTTTTTCCTAGCCTCCTCTTTAATAAAACAGACCAAAAATTAAGGAGGGAACAACGTAACTACCATATTACCTCACTGTTGCTAAGAAAAGTTGCTTATCATATCTCGGAAGCCCGAACTCAGTGTGGAAGTAACTTCTTAGTCTTCACAAACTTGGATTTTTTTGTGATGCTAGCATGCTATAGCTAGCATTCTCTTTTACAATTATTTCGAGATGTTTGATTTTTGATTGATTTATTTTTTTCATGCGTCGTTAGTTTGTTTCCGAGTTTTAAAGCAAGTGTTAAACGCAAGACTTCCAATTCAGATACCACGCAGCTGTCTACGACCTCTAATTTCATTGGATCTGGTTAGGACGCAGCTCTATCGTTTTTAGGGTTAGGGTTCATTGTTTGTGTTGTTTGGTCGAGCTGCGAGCATTTTGAAGTTCAGTCAGGATGTATGCCGCAATAAAGTCGTTCGGGAGATTTCCGCAACCGAAAAGCGTGGAGGATGAAAAGAAAAGTACAGATAATGCTGTGTCAAAATCAACAGCTTATAAAACAAGATGGTCGTGTAAGTTGTTTGAAGAATGGAAACAGAATCGATTTGTAAAGTGCTGTACCATAGAACCCAGCGGCGTTTTTACCACGAAGGGCTTTGCAGGAGGAGTTGAAACGTTGAACACGTAGACATGTTTGCAACTAGTGACTGTCGAAATTCGTATAAGAAGTAAGCAGCTCTTCGGGGGAACGCTGTCCTTTCTGTTATCCTTTCTGTGCGTTGTCCTCGATTATTTGCGGACCGAAGCGCCACCTTCATTGTCGTAAGCAAGTTGTCAATGTTCATGTGTATTTTAATCAAGTGTTATATACCACTCGCACTGGAGAGTTTTCACGTTGTTACAGTCACAGCTATATATGGCAAGTCACGTGGTCGTAACAGAAAAATAGAACTCGGACTGTGAACAATTCTTGGCCCGGTTGTTCGAAAGCCGATTAACGCTAACCTTTGATTAACAATTAACCGACGTTTTAATTTCGCTGTCTGAACACAGTTTCAATAGGTGATTTTAGACTAGAGGGGAAGAAAAGTCTAAGTCACAGCTGACAAGCCAAACATTGGGAGGGGGGCTGATGTTTGTTGATTGGTAAATAAACTGGGATTAATGTTCACTGTAACCCAGGGTTAGCTTCATCGGGCTTTGAACAACTGGACCCAAAATGTTCAAATAAGTTGAGCGCCAAACTGCAGAACATGACTTATCAATTTTCCGAAATTCGAAATAGTCATAAGCATCCGTCTTATCCACTTTAGTCCTCCCTGGCATTTTTGTGTCAGTTAAATAAAAAACGTGAAAGCTTACTTCAGGTTTCTATACAAGGCCAAAATATTTTTGATTCGTGAAGAAAATCTGAACTCCACTTATATTTCTTCGAGTTTGAGCTGTTATTTTTAATGACGTGGGGTTGTCGACTGCGCACCCATAATGTCGATTTCTGAGGTTAGTTTGCTCGCCCTTTAACGGTTCCATTGCTCAACCTGTCACGGACAAAATATTTTTGATTCACGCAGAAAATCGGAACTTCGCTTTTTTTTTCCTCCGAATTTGAGCTTTTATTTTTAATCTCGTGCAATCTCGGGCCCAGAGTCTTCGGTCCCCTTGCCCAGCGGTCGGGAAACGCGCGCTCGTTTCGACAAGCCAGCGTGCGCAGTACAGAACGAAGACTGTCGCACGCGCAATGACTATTTCTAAAATTAGTTTCCTTGCTGTTTAAAAGTACCATTGCTCACCCTGCCACATTTCGATCAAGTTGCAGAAAACGCCCCTAAGCACCACTGTTTCAAGATTTCACCTGTAAAAATCTCTGGGCAATAACCCAGTTATCAAACCCCCCCCCCCCCCCCCTCCCGTAAATGCTTGAAACCGGATTTTATACCGCGAAGGTTAACGCTGGGTTTATGTTACCAGTACAATACACCGTACTGCATCGGTTTAGACAAGACCAGTCAGAATCGACGAGAGTACGCTCCACTGGGCTTTCACTAGCTATAGTAACCGATGAGAATTGATTGTGGACACTTCATCTCGGTCGAACACTCATCGCTAACCAAATCGTATAAACAGTAACCGTGTCATTGACTCTGTTTGTAGGCATCCCCATCGACATGGTGGGCGGCACCAGCATGGGTTCCTTTGTTGGCGCAGCCTATGCCGAATCTGGTGACGTCATGAAGATGTGTCAGAAGGTCCGCGAGTGGTCATTGGTAAGGACTAGAATTATTGCTAATATTTCTTCCTCGCTTCTTTGCAATATATGTGGGACCGATTTATGTCATACTTCCATGGAGTTGGAGGTAGCAAAAGCCGCAGAGAAAAAAAAATGAATGGGCGGAAGCCCAGAAAACTGGTCTGTCTAGTAAGCATAGAAACGCTGAGTGATGTTGACCGCAAAGCCATAGAAAGTCAGTAACGTGATTAAAATACACGTATGATGTTTTTGTAAACGATCTTGACTCAGAATGGTGGGTTATAAATACAGCGTCATTGATGGAAAACTACCCGGGAGTAATAAATAACAAAAAGTAGGAAATTTAGATGTCAGGTACGCATTTTCCAAAGTAACACTTGTTGGTAATTTTCTGTCTTCAATTATGTAATGAATAGAGTTTCATTATGTTTTTCTTTGCACACTTTTATCCTTCGTTCGCAGGACATGACGTCAATTTTCAAGAAGATCTTGGATCTGACATATCCATTTACCTCCATGTTTTCTGGTGAGTTTCTCTGTCGCATCGGATTCATTTCTTTGTTACTTCATTCTAAACATCTACTTACGTTCTTGTCTTTTTTTCTCTCTTTTTTTTTTCTGCAGGAAGTGGATTTAATGCGAGCATCAGAAGTACGTTTGGGGAGCGACAAATAGAGGTATCTCTCACTTCTATTTTTTGTCCGACAAAAAGCAATACTCAGTTGCATCATGCTTCCTGGCAAAACCAGGTCTTAAGTCCAAAGTCCCGGTCTTGTGAGCTGATGTGGTTCGTGTGCGGCGTTTCCCTTTTTACCTGCATACTTGAACAATCCAACCCTTCCACCGCTGGCCACATGTCGTCGTAAAACCGAGCGACAGTGGGTGGGGAATGGATCTTTCTACCGATATGGCGGCCATCTTGAATTCTATGGGATGCTCAGGGGCAAAGTCGCCCACATTGTGGGTATAAATTTGGTTCTGGTTCAAAAATTTTCAAACCAGATTATTTTTTTTATATTTCCTAAATCTCATATTAATTATAGCGTAAAAAGAAGGGTGTAAAAATCAAAGTCCCTTGAGAATTTTCAAAGGAAAACCAAATTTATGCTCACAACATATGAACATTTGCACCTTGGGCATCCCGTGATATCTTTCGCAGAACAATAGAATTCAAGCTGGCTGCCGCATCGGTATAAAGGTCTATTGAAGTGATATGTTTTCTCCCAGAAAAAACACAAGCGATTTGCATATTTTTTTATCGAACCGTTTTGTTCAAGAATGTAGCAATAGAACCTCGCGCCTTTGCCCATCGATTTAGAGAGGGATATGGTCTTTGCATTGCAATGACCCCTTCTAATTTTTGGCTTCTGTTTTTGCGAGGTTGACCACGATATTGTCTTACCTCTAGTAATCAGGGGCCGTATTCACGAAGCCTTCGTATGGTAAGATATTTCCTAAGTATTGTCTCATAACAATGGTTGCCAAAGGCCCATTGTTACAGAACAATACTTAAGAAATATCTTTGCTTAGGAGGGCTTTGTGAATCCCAGGCCGAGGCCCTGAGTGTTAAGTTACTCAGGGATAAAATATCTTATTTCAGCTTTTGAAACCCTTCCAGTTTCCGTTGGCCAATTAACCGGCTTATTTTTTAACTCACGTGATACCGCATTCTAGTGTTTCATTGCCCGTGACGCAGCAGCACAGGTTTTGTCCTAGATACTCACCCGTTGAATTAAGCTTTCGTTTACCTGTGAATAGTTGTACGTCTTTCCTTTGCAGGATCTTTTGTTGCCTTACTTTTGCATCACGACTGATATCACCTCATCGAGAATGAGAGTGCATACAGATGGTAATATTATTTTCTGTGGGATCTTTTCTCCCACGAACTTTGAGAACTGTTGTTGTTGTTTTTTTGTTTTTTTTTCCCTAATCTACGAGCAAGCTCTCCATACACCTTATTCCAAAATGGCGGCCATTTTAACATTCTTTTGTTTTTATTCAAATTGGCCCTTTTGGCCTCGTTCTTAAGCCCAAAATTCAAAAGAATATTTTACCTTGAACGAGGCCAAAAGGGCTACTTTGAATAAAAACAAAAGAATGTTAAAACGGCGGCCATTTTGGAATAAGGCGTATTTGGGGATTCCGAGATGTCAAAGCCGAGCGAGACGCGAAGCAGCATGGGGCGGTTTTCCTCTCGCGTGTTCTTTTGCGTTCAACTCGCGCGTAACGAATTCGTCAGCTTGCTCGCAGTGAATTGTATTCTTTGTAAAAGCCCTGGTCCTTCGTTTCAACGACGTCTTACATCCGCATCGCTCTTGTGTGTAGATTTGGGAAATCATTGTCGTGAAGTTGCAACGAGCTTAGAACTGGAAGTGCTTGTACTAAATTCGATACGCACCAGAAACTATTGAAGCTGGCCGATTGCAGTTAGTCTACACAGTTAAAGCTTAGCACCAAAGTCCTTAAATTTAACGCAAAAGAACCTAATTAGACGTCTTTGCATCAAAAGACCTGCTCACAGACATTGGTGTTGCATGGTAGTAAACGGGCTGTTTGAATAATGCGATTTCATCTTCTCTGAGCATGTAGCCCGCGTGGCAGGCACTCGAGTTAGGAGCGTGTGAAGTTCTTGGGCACGCGCGCGAGAGAAATCACCCGCGCGCTCTCGCGCGCGTGCCCAAGAACTCCTCACTCGAGCTCAGCGCCTGCTACGCAGGCTACTGAGCATGTGAAGTAGGAATTTTACTGAAAGGGAAATTCATGTACGTGAGCGTGCTCTCCATTTCAGGGTGCCTATGGCGTTATGTCCGCGCTAGCATGTCCCTATCAGGGTATCTACCTCCACTTTGTGACCCAAAAGACGGACACCTGTTACTAGACGGAGGATACGTCAATAATTTACCCGGTATGTTTATTGTCTGGTAATTTTGCGAGGGCCCGTAGTTAGGACACTGAATTGAAATCACCTCAGGAAATGCAACACTTTTCTTTTATTGTCTTCGTACTAGTAGGGTTTTCTCAGTTTTCTCTGGTAATGCCACCAGTAGCCATTTCTGAAAAGTTTAAATTGATCAAGATTCTCTGCACCGATAATACTTTGCTGGCATTTAGAATCCTGACGCAATGGTCTTTGTTTTTAGCTGACGTCATGAAAACAATGGGGGCTCAGACGATCATAGCCATTGATGTGGGATCGGAGGATCCCGACGATTTAACGAACTACGGCGATCAGTTGTCGGGTTGGTGGCTGCTGTGGAACAAATGGAATCCTTTTGCTGAAACCGTGAAGGTAACGAATTTCAAATCAATTGATTGATGTCTTTTAGCCGTCATCGAAACCGGGATGTGAGCAATGTGAGCTAACTATAGGGAAGTAAAGATAACCTGCAACAAGCTGTCTCGGGCGTAGGGTGTATAGTAGCCCCCCACCCCCCCCCCCCAAAAAAAAAACAAACCTTGGGATATGTTTTACAGTTTGGATAATATTGTATGTACCGAATTGTGACTTGCTAATGGATATGCCATCCGTCCCTTGAACATCTGACGGTCTTCCTACCGGCGCGTTGTGCCCAAACCTGGAACTCTGTCTTAGCTGCTGTTATCATGGGGGTAGAAATTGAATTTGAAATTGAAATTCGGTGGTGTCCTTAAACAACGAAGTGGCGTCCTGTTTGGAACCAAATTTACATGGGTATCGCGTATATTCGTAGTTCTACAAACATTTGTAAATGCAGCGATTTACCAGCTGAAACATCACCTGAATAAGTCAAAGCTTCGAGATTGGCAAAGGAGACGTGCTACTTTTGGTGATGGTATAAATATATATTTTTATATATATATTTTTTTTTGGGGGGGGGGTGCAGCCTTGTTTTAAGCTGTATGAATCTACGGCCGCTACATCGGGCAAGGGTCCTTTGCCGTAATTCGAACATTAAAGAAAAAAAAAAG
>BLFK01000748.1:1331521-1343735 GCA_014634185.1 Astreopora myriophthalma
AAAATGAAAAGGCCCTTTTTCAGACAGTTGACAGAAAAATAACAAATAAAAACACTAAACTTAATTTTAACCTGTATCATGGACATTGTCCAGCCGCGCACGATTTTCGCCCCCAAATCATCCCAAAAGTTCAGTGTAAACGTACTGTTTAGTCCGTTCATTCCGCTAACCGGACTGAATAGACAGAATGCCGTTCCGTTCATTCCGAAAACGGAATGAGTGCCAAAAGAACATGCAAACCGAACATTCCGTGAATCTTATTCCGGAATAGTTTCAAAAGAATGCGCCCTAAAATCAACGTCTTTATCCACGGGTAATGTTTAAAGTAGGCAAATGCTACTAAAATTGTCTTTGCACTAAGCATAAATCCTGTTGGATTACTAAGAAGGACAAACTAACCCGTTAATCTCAAACTGACGTAATCCTTAGCCCGCGGGATAGCAAGCGTTTCCAGCAAGCGAAAAGTGAATATTTTGGGCTCGCCCTATTCTCGCGCGACCCGAAAAAATGAAGCTTTTGCCTTCCGCTCGCTGAAAACGCTTGCTACGCAGGGTGCTTAATCCTATCTGGAGAAGACATGTCTCGCAAAAGAGAGAAGACCTTGGTGTGGTACAGACTATGCTTTGGTGGATGCGTTCAAGTAACTCGACGAATACAAAAGAAACTAGGAGATCATCACAGTGTCCATACTTCTCTTGTAATCCAGTAACATACTCTTGGTCCACGCGTTTGTACTCGAGAACTTCTTTCTGCAGAAATCAACGCAAAAATTAATAAAAACTGGAAATAACCAAGCAACCCTACGTGACAGAGTAGAACGAGAAGACGATGACAGATCCAATATAACAGTGAAGTTGAACAGCTGAATGAATGAGTTCATAACCAAATCAGTGCGCGCGCTCTGCAGATTCTTCAATCAGCTACAGTTTATTGAGCCAGTAAACTCATTGAAATTTCGCGAGTTTCATGTTTGAATTAATAGGGCACTTTAGCAACGGGGATGGCAACAGGATACGGTGTGTACGACACAAATAACACAATGGCAAATACCACAAAGCAGACGCCTCGTGGCTTTCACCCAAACGATTATGCCGCACTATCTTAAATTTCAGCCACCAGTTAAAGCTCCGATGTTCACCACCACAAGAACAAAATTTGTCGTTAAATCTTAACTTTATAAGGAGATTTCGTTCTTGGCATCATTTTTTCGACAGAATAAATATGATCAAGTGAAGCTATGATCCTCGCAGTTATGAACGCAATTTGAGCAATTGCGTAGAGAAGCCTGAAAAAATTCAGGACTTCAACGGGGTTTGAACCAGTGACCTCGCCATGCCGGTGCGACGCTCTAACCAACTGAGCTATAAAGCCGCTGATGTTGGGAGCTGGTGATTTGTGGGTTCAAATGTTCCCGTGATTAAGAATCAACGGATGAAATGATATATGAAATCTGATGAATCATATATTGAACTACGGATATGAAATTAAGTGAAGCTTGATCACAAGGAAGTACTACTTAGTACCATTTATTTTAAAGTCACGTCTGCATTTCAAGCGTAGGGCTTAGTATTTCTCCTTACCTGGATGCTGAGCAACGCGGGCCTTGGATAAGACTTTGTGAAGAAAGGTTGCCAGGAGCTTGTTTTTGCCAAGTCAAACAGCACTCGATACGGTTCCTCAGAAGCTTGAACGTTACCCCAGATCTACACAAAATAGTTGAGCAAAACACAGCATTAGAGAGACACCGTACATTTCTTAGTTCAACTGTAAACAGGCCACATTTGGAATTAAGGGAAAAAAACATCGCTATTCAATCCACAAAGATATCTGCTACAAGCCATCATTGGAAAAAACAGCATGTTAGCAAATTTACACCTGACTGCTATAACTCCTCCATTATCGTTCTTGCAATCATTAACTTTATAGACGGAATGGTCAATCGACTCGAAGAGAATAAAGTTGAAATAAATAAGGCCATTTAAAGCCAGCGACGCCAAATTTCGAAAAGGTCTCTCTAACAGAGGGGGCCTTTCATTTTCGGCAGCAAAAGATTAAACACAGACCCAAATAGAGGAATATCGCATTGTACACTACACACAAACACACACACGCGTACATCAGATCAAACAACAAGTAACCTGAAGTAACCTGTCTCCCAATTAGGAAGAAAACACTACACACGGTTCCCCGTTTCCAAAATGCCCACAATAAAAGAAAATGAAGGGAACACGGGGACTGACAGAACACCCCACAGATATATAGATTTCTTTGGCCAACAAAGGATCTCCTTCATCGAGAGCTACTATTTTTTGTTTTGGTTGGTGAAAACAAGGTATGTTCTTCATCACAGTGTCACACTTTCGGCACCAAACTGCACAACACGTACATTTTCGTGGTTGAGGACGCAACCTATGCTTTTCAGAGGACAGTTGGCGTCCTGCACGTCATACTTCTGTCCCGTGTGAGCATTCCAAAGTCTCGGTGAGCCATCTAATGTGAGAACATAAGCTGTAGAACCTAAAACAAATTAAATTAGAGAGTAAATTAGCCGCCCTTTCTATATCATAATGATCTGCCTAACGATGGCTTTCTTTATATCACATCCGTAATGCAGCTTTTAATTCATGTAGAAGACACAGATGTCTTTTGAAGGCCGGTGCAAGAAGTGCTAACCTTCTGGTATTCCTCTTCCCAGAACGACATATGCCTTCTTGCCTATGTGCAGGAAATAATTGCAGAGTAACACAGCATGTTCCTCCTCGTCTCCCGCTACCATGCGGAGGAATTCCTGTTTGAAAGTAATAGTCGAAAATAGATTCTTTTTCCAAAGCAATGCAAAGTATGTTGAAACGTTTAAAGATGGCTCCAAGGGGCTACTCTATTAGTGCCTGCGTATGTTTACATAGACTATTAAAAGTCCTTATTTCGCCGCGCAGTTCGTCGAGCGTGAGGTGGGGGGAAAAAAGAAAGAAGAAAAACAAGCTGGCACGAGAAAAATTGGCCGCCTAGCGTCCAGATTTTGCGCGGCCAGCTTTTCTCGCGCCTGTTGATTTTTTCCTTTTCACGCAAGTCGAACTAAGCGGCGAAAGAGGGACTGCAGTTGTGGGCTAAGACACATGGTCCTTGTATAAATCGTGGAAGCTTGTTTTGATACAAACCTCACTGGTTTCCTTGTGTAAGTGCAAAGAAAAATGTCCTCTTGAGATGTTGCTCTTGGGGTTTAACACATTACCCTATCAATTAATTAGCAAGGTGCCCCAACGACTTTCAACGAGGATTGTACTTGGTAGAACAATAGCATGATTTACGTACTAAGTAGGGCAGTGAGCTCCTTATCCTCGCTGCCATTCAATCGCCAAGCCACTGAGCAAGTCTGCCTGCCTAGTCAGTTAATTAATTTGTCGTTCATTACCCTCTTGACTGTCATTCGTCTAAAGCCCTTTAAGAAGGGCATTACGGTCAACCGCTCCTGAATTAATGTTGAAGTAACCGCACGTTTTTTCTCTCGCCGAGATAGCACGTAATCCAAAAATGTCCCGAAAGGGTGACAGTCCAAAAGCTCTAAATCTCCTAAATTTTCCTGATTTTTTAAGTGATTTTAGGGAAGGGAAAAGACATAAATTAGAGAGAAGTCAAATCTTTTAAACACTAACAGGTGATTGCGAAGTAAGATTGACACTTATGACTAGACCGGCACAAGACAGTTCCCTCTAAGCTAACGTGTCTTGCCACCCGTTGGTTGACTGCCTGGAAATGTTCATTTTTTAAATTAACCTATTTTAGATCCTCTTTAATGCAATGCTCCTTAATAAATAAGGCGGCAAATGGCCTCCATACACACCTCAGACGTGGCCCAGATATCACAGATATCGGGAAACGCAGCAGAATCGGAGACGAAAGGAATCATGGACACATAGCGAGCAATACGTTCCTGGAAAAGTAAATGGAGTTTGCCGCCAAAAAGAACCAGAAACATGAGTAATTTTATGAAGGGCCGTTACTACGGTTGAGGAGCAGAAGAAACAGCCTGGACGAACTTCTGTAACCTTTCAAGAAGACCCATTAGTGAAAATTAGCTTTATGTTTCTTGGAGGCTTAGCGTAGGAAACGAAACGATCCCTCACGTTTTCTGAAGCAGTTTCCATAGGTTGGCTAAACAATGGACAGGGTCTTCTTCAACGCCAAAAAAAAATGACATTCGTTGTCTTGCGTTTCTGACTTTTAGCTACAATGTGCTACGCTCTCTTAGTTTTTTTGGTTAATGTCAGTTGAATGGCTACGAAATGGTTGTGCCGAAAGATGGTTAACTTTCGTCATTAGACTGACGGCAAGCAGGCTCACTGTTTTCCTCAGACGCCCGGGAAGGATTCCTCTTTGCCCTAGCTTAGGGTAAAGGAAGAAATTGAGAACAGTTCTATCTAAACCCAAAAATTACACAAACTGGTTAAGTGGAATCAAGAAGTACCAGTGGCTAAAGAACCCGAGTTTCATAATCAAACAGAGCCATTTTTTCCCCTCACCATTTTGTATTGCGAGTCCTCCAGTAGCTCATCAGGGGGATTCTGTGACCTGATATATCGCGTTAAAAACACTTTCTTTCCTGACAAGTTTGTAGCCAGCGCCTGCGAGGAAGGAATAGCTCACAAGTTAAGAGTTTATTTGAAGTTTAAACTATTTTCTTGTTTGTTTGTTTGTTTGTTTGTTTGTTTGTTTGTTTGTTTGAAAGCGTTTCACCGATCCTAGCCCTGCTTCTTCATCGATGACGATGGCCACGGTAATATTTGCAAAGTGTCTATTTGGTAACATCTCGTCGTTATTGTAATGATAATAGAATAATTTAATTAATCGAACATTGAACAACAATAACTGATTACAATTATTTACAATTATTCACACCTAATCGTAACTATAACAACTGAAAATTCTCGAATCTGATAGGTTATCAGCAGCCCTGCTTTCAGCATTAATCGGACAGTTTGTAATTGGATAGTTGTACGCGTGCGTCATCAACCGCGCGCTGGTTCTTGTTTGTTTGTTTGTTTTTTTTTTTTCCGCTCAGGACTAAAAAGTTGGAACAAATTGAAAGTATCAAATAGTTAATAACACTGTCATATTCTTCTCGAATTTTGTTATAGTTCGCACTTGTACTTGCTTGGAAAAGAGGCTAGAGTGAATTCAGAACGACCTATTGAAGGTTAAGAAACTTCGCAGCCAGTCATGTTCTTTGTTTTGTTTCATAGGCGTGAACAGCTAAAATAACTGACGCACCTTGTATTCTCGTTTGGGATACCTCTTTCGAAGTCCTTGTAGCCATAGTTGAGCATTATGCAAAAGCTTATCGTCTTCATTGCTTTCAAACTAAAAGAAAACAGAAATGTCGGAACACAAACAAAGACGAGAGTCGACTTATGCTATCCGAATTATCTGTTTAAGGTAAGGCTAAATTAAAGTTCAATGAAGAGTAGCAAGTCCACACGGGATATTCAAACACTGCTGACACAGCCTATTTGATTTGTGTGAATGCCATGGGCCTGAGAAGGGATAAAGTCGGAGACTTTCGACTAACGTTTAAAAATATGGAAATTCCCTGACTTTTTCCAACCTTGCACAGAATATTCCCCCTTGAATTTCCCTGTCCCTAAAATCCTCCTTGCGTCACGGTCGTTCACACGCAATAGAATCGTTGTCCCAAGAATCGTGCTTGGGAAGTTAAGGTGCCGAGTGCATGCAATTAAAATTGCATGCCAACATGCATTAGTCCTTTTCAATGTATGTAAAGAGCAGCCGCACCGTTGAAAATTAATTTAATACCCTGACGGCCAAACAGCCTTTGAAAAAAGAACGGATAATCACTGGGCTTATTATAGGACGATTGAACAAACTATTAGAACAAAGTTAGAATTGTATATCCAACCCACATTAGCCGAGACGTCAAGCTCACAAAATATAAAGTGCTCACCCTTTCTGCCAGCGGCTGGGAGGGTTGTAACGGTGGCTCAATGGTGATAAATAACGTCAGTAGTGTGTCATTTCTGGATATAATTCCCAGACCTCCTGGAGCCCCGGAATGTCGTCCCCGTTTATGGTAGCCGAGGAGGACTGGTGGTGTGTTTACGCGAAATGTGCCTTCAACCTACAAATTGAAAAATACATCATTACATCGGGGCCCCACACTGACTAGTTGTCTCGGAAGACGTCTTGGTTATCTTTTTGGTAACCCAAGCTAAAATCTTGGCGTTATGCCTGGTTACAGGTTTTTCCTCAAAGGAGTGATCGGACACCGGCCTTTGGCAAGGGCACATGTGTGAAGAAAAGAGTTTTGCCAGTCTCCCATATCCCCCCTGCGATCCACTGTACAAAATGACGGGCGCTAAATGGACGAAATCACCGAGACCTTTGCTGTAACACAAAAACGTTCCAAGAACGCAGTCAGTTTTCCCGTCATCAACTACAGTAAAAGCTCCCGAAAGCAGGGGCCAATAGACCATTTTACAGTTCTGTGCTTAGTTACCACAGTTCAAATAAAAGCGAAGCTGGAGTTGACCTTGTTTCGATACAAACCTGACTTCTTGTATTATGCAAATAGAAACTAGCTAGCATAAGAACAGCATGATTTACATGAAAAAAGCAGTGAGGTTTGCATGTATCAAAACAAGGTCAACTCCTGCCTCGTTTATATTTGAAGGCCTGGTCACTGAGCACAAAACTGTAAATGGTCTATAGCAAGTGGTGTACCGCTTGGGTTGACAATTTTTGCCGGCTTTCGGACTATATACGGATACCTTCATCCAAAGCGAACTGCTTGATACCTTTTGGCAATCAAATAAAGCGAACAACACGGCTAACTGGGTCTTGATGTAATGCATATTACCTTATTGTTGAAATAAATCGTGGAAAAAGGAATCTCAATGCTGCCCAGCCAGTGTCGCTCAAGCCGCTGATGAATGTTGGTTGACAGCTGTCGATCATCCTAAAAAAGAATGCAAAAAAAGGTTGTTGTGCGGGCCAGCAAAGGTATGCAAATGACAAGGGATTGTCATTGTTCTGACAATGAAGTGAAGCGAAATAGACAGAAATAGTTATTTTGCTGGCACGGACAGGAGGAATGGTGCTGTGTGAGAGGAATTATGGGTACTAGTTTAAGATATGTATAGTCCGCCGTTGCGATTTGAAAATCAGTCTGGGTCAGCACTCATTCAGTGCCTAATGTTTTAAACGTGAATTAAGCATGTATTCTCGAGACTGCACGATTTGTTATCGTACCTCAGCCCCCAGAGTTAGCGGCACCGAGGTGGGTGGGGTTATACGTTCCCTTTTCTCCACACAGTGGTTTTGGGTTTCCGTATCCGGCAGTGTCGCATTAATTTAGTATGATTTAGATTGTACAGGGAGACAAGTCTATTATTTCTATTATTACTAACATTATATCGGATACTTTTATATCGGATAATTGTTATTCTTACAATAAACTGGCATATGAGGTCTTTGCTGACCTATAGGCCTCTGTATCTATATTGGTATCTGTATTTAACTGGTAGTGTAGGCAAAATAAACATGAAAAACGCTTTGAAAATAGAGAAATTAGTACAACGAATCAATAACACTTAAATCAGAGAGAAAAATCATGTCCCCAGAAACTCTAAAAGCAAAAAACACACTCTTAATCTACCTTCCAAAAGCATAATAAATAAGAAACAAACGCTTGGACACACATTAACAATGAACTTCTCCCTTCCTTTCACCACTCCCTTCATCAGTGGATCTATCTTCCCCACCCCCAAACAAACACACCCTATACCTTCCCATCACGAAAAAAATACAACTAAGAATTTAGTATTTTATGAGTTAAATTAACTGAAAAGGAAAACAAAAGGGTAGTGGAAGTGATCAAAACCCAACAAACAAACATTGGGAAAACTGTTTTAAAAAAAACCCTGCTTGAGAACCGTGCCCAGTTGTTGGTTTACAATGGTGCGAATGTTAAGAGCCATCTGACACCCTTTAGAGTGAAAGTCGCAGCCCAGCCCTGTCGTGCACCTTACTTGTAAAATGTTGAACACCACTTCATCGAATAGATTAAGATACACCACGTCATTGACAGTTTGGAGCGTTTCAGGGGAGTAGTCGTTATTAGGTGCTCTGCAAAACAAGAAACAACTAATGCAATTAATACCGGACTAATCATGCTGTGGCATTCCTGTAGCGGAATTTCAGACACTAGGGGAAAGTCTGTGCTAGGTATTTGCTACGCCCGTAGTGGTTCTTTGATGTCCACCAGAATCAAGTAAGTGTTGTGAGAGGGGCGTATGGTTTTTCGTCCTTATACGAGAAGGGTTAAGAGACTCCACAAATTACAAATGCCAAAGAAAGGGTAGCAACTTTTCCTCAAACAGTTTTAAATCCTGAGTGACGCTGTGGCCAAAAGACTAACAAGAGACGATCAACTTGTTGCCAACTCCAGCTGCTGCTACCAAGCGAAGAAACATATCTACGAGAAGAACCCTTCCAAAATTGATGCTTCTCCAATTGACGACCAAGGACTGTTCTTGTAACAAGTCCTATTTTACCCTAATTTGGAAAACAGCAAGGGCCTAGGATTTACATAGCGATGCTTCGCACAAAGACTGAGAAATACTAGACTAATTAACAAGTCAAACTAAGAGACTATGAGCACTCTTTATATTCCTTGAGGGCCATTGCCGCTGGTGAAACGTCTTCTGGGCTCAAAAGTTTAGAATTCCCCTAATTTATAAGCCTCTCCAAGAACGCTTCGCAAATGCCTCCTGTAAGTTCTCAGTCCTCGGGTACACGTCTAGTACATGAGCATGTTAGGTAAGAGTAAGGACTGAGAGGAACTGATGGGTAGGCCACGAGGGTATCTACATCTCGAACCTCCCTATGCCAGCTTAATGACTCCTAGGATATAACCGAGGACTTCCTCCCCTAAAAAGTCCTCCCTTTGTAACTTCTCTAAGAACGCTTCCTATATCGATTTCTCCAATCAAGTCCTTAGTCCTCTCGTACACGTCTAGTATATAAGCATACTGGATGAGAGTTTCCCAGAAGGTTTGAGAGAAACTGACGGGCAGGACAAGAGTTTTTCTACATCTGGAAACTCCCTATCCCAGGCTATTGATTCGTTGGATATGATTGAGGACTTCAACTGAGCACTAATGTAAGAATTACCAACCTGAAAGGCAGTATCAGCTGCTCGTTCCAGCTTGGATTGGGGCCACTAGCAACTGTAGTACTGCAAAAATTCCCCTGAAAAACTGCTTCCACAAATGGGCGGACCAGTGACTGTGGAGAGTAATCATACTGGCATTTCACTGAGATGTGCTAAAAAACATCTTCCACCATCTCCATTTGAAAATATTCTGTGGAGAGTAAACTTAGTGACATTTCAGACGTGCTCAAAAACATCTTTGACGATCTCCATACGTTTGAAAAATTATGCACGTATTTATACTATGCAGCTCCAGCTTCATTTCCCTGATAACTCAGTTTGAACATGCCATAATGCAAGAGTTGCGCACAATCAGATCAACGCAAGACCACCAAAAGAAATGCTGTTTACACGATTTACGATTTTGTTTCATTACTTTTCCGAACTAAACAGAGGTGAGCATCGATCCACGTAAGCTAATTTTATAATTCTTTCCTTGCAAGTGAAGCTAACTTGATAAAAGCCCCTCTGATCAAACAATGGTCCAAGCTCAACTTATTTCAAAGTCGCCTTTTAGCGACCTAAACGGAAAAAGTGGTGGCCAGGCATGGGGTATTGGTCGCCAAATTAAAAAAGACACTCTGTGTAATATTACATGAGCGGTAATACCGCTAACCATACTGGTTTACCGCTCGTCTTTAAGATAATGGCTGCCCAGCCTTGCCGGTGAACGCAACATTTCAAGGCAGAAATCCAGGGTAAAAGTGGCGAATTACCGTGAAAGAGGAGCGTAATTAATATTTTGTGCAAATGTTTATTCACTTCAACTTTGTAAAGGTTATAAAAACACTACGGCTTAGCAAATGACCGCCAAACCCAGGTCGCCAAACTGGCGACTTTCGCCGCAATCTAAGTCGCCAACTTTTTTTCTACTCGTCATGGCGACCAAAACGGTCGCAGCTTGGAGCGCTGTCAAAATAACTGAATAACGTTTAACTTCCCAAGTTGACTGTCGCACTGAAAACGGATAATGTGGTAAACCAGTTGCCTTTAACGGGGGAGGAGCAGAAGGGTGGACTGCAGTCGCAGATACAAATTTTTAAAAAATCAATTTTTAACACCGTTCCCCAATAAACACTTACATATCTTCTTGATTTTAATTCGATCGAAAAATCTAGCGGATATTCCTTTCATTCTTATTCCACAATAGGGTCATTCGGACTTGCCCGAAATATACCCACACAGATGAACAGAATTTTTTTCAGTCGTATCTGCCGCACGACCATTGTTGAATTGCCAATTTCCGAGTTCGCATCAGCCTCGTTTTCCTAGCCAGTCTAAGTGCGAAAGTTCTGTGACGGTAGTAAGTTTTATTTTGCATAAATAGCAAATAAAATTAGACTCCGCACTTAGCCTCGCTTTGAAAAAGAGGCTGAAGTGAACTCGGAAATAGCCTATTAGTAACCTTGTTTTTACCTGCCCCAAAGGATCATTTGTGGTTTGCGTATTTCCCCGAGGCAGACTGGAACCTCCAGCAAAACCAGGGGCATCTCCTGTAAACTGGTTTGTGGTTCCGGACCTCAAGGAACCTCCGGCAGCAAAGCGCACGCCGGCGCCTTGAGATCCTCTGTTAGATAACAATAAATGGATATCACTGTACCTCGTATCTCCTCAATCAGAACACAACACAAGCTCTAAACTGATGTTCCTTCGTTGTCGTCGAGATATACTCTGACTGCAGCCAGGACCACGTGGTAATATAGCAATATAGCAGGGAGGGATGGAGGGTCGATTTGTCACCAACAACAATGTGGACGCTCTGACACCTTTCGCAACGGTTTTTTAAACACCCAGAATTTGGCTGTTCATCTGACCAGCTACAACCAGTATCCCTCTCGACGACAAGGAGGAGAAGTGAACTTGGGTACAAATTTCAAAACTACACAAAACTGTGCGGAACAATTTTACAGAACAGGACAAATTTAGACTAGAGATGGGTGGTTGAGGTTTTCCCCTACAACATCACAACAGGAAAGTACTCCGGCATGTTTCATGGCAACAGTCACTCTTAGGGGATCATCCGCAGACTCAAACATTAAAGCTTAAAGGCCGATTTCTGTTTAGACCGGCAGACTTCGATCTCTGCTTTACCATAAATAAACAAATAAGTAAATAAAAGTACGCCCGGCAAGCCAAATAAACAATTAAAAAAACAACTGTTACAATTAATAAAATTGCAGTGAATAGAAGATATGAGGGGAAAATGGTAAGAATTGAAGGAAATATTCCTCTCCAGAAAGTACGAAATTTGCAGAAGTTGACTTGACGGGGTGGCAACTTCTGCCCCCAGCTATATGAGCGTTTTTAAATATTGTTACTCTTGGTCGTGTGAAGGCAGCTTTTATCCATTCGCTATCAAAATTCGCATATAAACTATACGTAACGCACTCCACCACATTGTTTTATTGTGAATCTTTTGGAGAAAATTTGAATTTTCAACAGTGACGCCAAGTGAAATCCTCCTATACGCCAATCAATTATAACTTTTAGAAGAAAAGATCTAAACCACAATATCTAATAACAAAAAGAAAATTACTCTTTCCTCCCTTCCTTCCTTCCTTCCTTTTCTCGCGAACTGTATTTCAATCTTTCGCAACGGTAAATCGCTTTTAGTTCATGGTCGCTTTCAGATAAGACCGTGTTAATCGCCGTTTAAACCCGAAACAATCTTTCATGTTAATTTCCTTTACTGGGAAGTAATTTCTCCGTCAAATCCTGTTGACTGCACTACAGCGGCGTTAATTTCAGAGCTCAATTAAAGTAACATAAGAAAGATGGGTTAAGGCCCATAGGGATAATCCCAAGCGAAGACTGGCACCTACCCTGCTGGCTGTGTGTCATCTCTAACGGGAATATCCAAAGCCCGCACCACATTTATGAAGACTTTAACATCGCTAACAGTCAAATTCTACGACAAAAACATACAAACTTTTCTTTCCTCTTGGCGAGGGCTAATCTCAGTGTACCCCAGACTGAACTCACGTTTCC